>JANAVB010006910.1:0-28978 GCA_029216955.1 Iris pallida | reverse complement strand
ATGTTCAATGAGTTTGTTTTCTTAAATTGATGTCCATCGCCAAAACAGGATTTGCATCACTGGTTTTTATTCTCAAAAGATCCAAGCTCGTTAAGCAAGGTCTCCAATGCTTAGTAATTTGTGAGAAATGGACTTCCTATGTGAGAAGGATTTAGGGAAGGCATTAAATGTTAAAAATATTATCTTGGGTAATAAAAATGTGAATGTGTGTGTGTGTGTGTGGGGGTGGGGGGGGGGGTGTGTCGACTTTGTTCTCTCTTTCAAGACAACTATTGATGACTTATATATATCGATACAAATAAACCTTATCTCCACTTGATATGTGAAATATGAGACGCTATGACCAAGAAAGTAAAAGGTGTTGTCTACAAATATGAAGAGAGAACATAATATTTCCATATTGGAGCAAGAGCAACAACGCACTGCATTACTTAGTTTGCCCATTAAACCCAAATTGAGCTTGGCCAATTTACGTTAACTATCCCTATGTTTTACACATTACATAAATTACCCCTACTTTGAAACTAACTACACGGACCACCCTATAGGCTATAGTTTATATTTTCTACAAAAACTTATAACATTGACCACCCCTATGTTTTATACACTGACCACCCTATGTTTTATAAAAGTGGGGTGGTCAGCGTAATTATTTCCGGCATAGGGGTAGTCCCTGTAATACTCGTGAAAAGGGGTCAGTGTATTTATTCTATATTTTGCTTATCTTTTATCAAATTATTGCATATGATTAAAATTGAATGCTCTAAATTCATAAACTTAAAAGAGTCGGTTAATTACCTCTCCGAAGATCCTTCTTCGGAGCAAGAAATGGCCTCCAGCTGCTCGAGAACCGCTCTCGCCGACCGGAGGCTCCGCTCGACAGCGCAGAGCTGCCGGATGCTGAGCAGCACCCCGTCCCTCGCCATCCTCACGATCTCCTCGACGTCGTCGACGCCCGAGAAGTCCAGGGGGCTGGCAGCGACGCCGCAGCCTGCGTCTGGAGCAACAGACCCTCGCTCTCCCGTCGGCTCCGGCCGATCCGGAGGCCACCGACGCGGCAGAGGGAGCGTCCGGCGGCGGTGGAGGAGAAGGCGGAGATCTGGCCGCACACCGACGGCCACTCGAGGACCTCCAACGCCTCCTTCTGGAGCTCCTCGGAGACCGTAGGGTTTCGGGGCTTGTCATGGGAGACCCTAATTCTGGAAACCCTAATTTTCTTCGAGGGATTTGAAACCCTAGATTTGGCGGGAAGAAGGATGTTATGGGATAGAAAGAGGAAATTTAGGGGTTTTCTTAAAGCATCCATGGAAGTGGAAGCAGGGAGGGGAGTGGAGCTCATATATCATCGTGATAGAATAGTTAAATGGATCGGATTTGGGTCCTAATCAATATGCAAATCCAAACCCGTTAAGCAAAGGATAAGGCTTTTCATATCGGTTTGTTTGGGATAATTTAATAAATACCTCAATTCCAAATATTAAAACTAGTATATACTCTCACTACACTCGTATGTAAAACTGAAAAAAAAAAAAAAAAAAAAAAAAAGTGGAGATATTTTAATTTTTTTACTATCTACACTAAAAATGAAAACATTTGCTAATTAACAAGTATTGGAGATATATGTTAGTTTCAACATTTGAAATGGAAATATTTGTTAAATTATTCCAATCGGTTTCGTCAATGCTAGTACTACCGGTCAAGATTTTAGACCTGGACGTTATCATGTCGGGTCAAGATCCTCTACAAATTGACTCTGCCTATAATGCTCGCATACTGTTCCGAGCAATGCTATGCATAGTAAGGGTGATCCATATTCCATTTTGGACCGAAAATCTAATCTTACTGATAACATATTCAGTTCAGTTTGAAAAAAAAATTAATTCAATTTTAATTTTAAAAAATTTAAAAAGTTAAAAAATTATTCGGTTTCGATTTTGTGTTTCGATTTCGGTCGAAAACTAAAAATCGAATAACTTATACAATTATATAAATATCTACAATTCTATGCATATTTTATGATTAAAATGTGTATATTATTTGTATTTTAAAAACTGTTTGAAGGGATACTAGATATCGTAGTAGAATAGTATTTTTCTTCTTGTTATTTCATCATATGGCAAGGGTCATATATATAGGGATAAGGGGCAACCCAAGGGTCATGAGTTACATGATCCTAAGGGTCATGTGTAACTCATGACATAATGGTGAATAGTAAGGGTTTCACAACACTCTCCCTTATTCATCAATTTCCTTGTATCCACTTATGAAATACTTCAGGATTCAATAAGCTAATGTAACGCCCCAGTCCCAAAATACGTAGGACTAGAAACGTAGACATACCAGCTGTATTCATACGAAGTACATAGGCCTCGTATGGATACATAAGCTGTAAAATGCAGTAGAACCATAACTAATCTCATCCATACAAAATAAATGATAAAAGATCATATAATGATAAAGAATTGTCTTGATACAATATGTTGGGCGGAGACAAATCCACTACCAACAAGTAAAGAAAAAATACATGAAAAAAAAATGAATTTTTGGCGAGCGAAGCGAAGACGATCCAAGTGCAATCATCCTCGAAGAATAGCGATAATCACGGCTAGAGCTAGAACACCTGCGAAAGACAATAGCACACACCTGGCGAGACAACCAGGTCCTCAGAGGGACGTAACAAGACACATAATATCATGCCAATAACTGAATAAATAAAGCTCAACAGAAAACTACACAAATAAAGGTTCTCAACCATTCTATGTGAATATGCATTTGAAGACAACGTTCCACACAAGGGCCTTCCGAAGCTAGAAACACGGCGCGTTAGCGTTTCAACCAAGGCACTAGTGGCGTCTAGAGAAAAGTAAATGCACGGCCCATTAGCACTCGAGCGAGAACTAAGGGGCATCTAGAGAAAAATAAATGCACGGCCACTAGCTCTTAGGTGAGTCACTAACGGCAGCTAGAGGAAAGTAAATGCACGGCACATTTGTGTTTCAACCGAGGCACTAGTGGCATCTAGAGAAAAGTAAATAAATGCACGGCCACTAGCTCTCGACTGAGTCACAAATGGCAGCTAGAAAAAAGTAAAGGTGTGAAAGCCCATGCGCCTAATAACTGTCTTCACCCTCCCCATGCACTACTCGTGCTGAATCCACATCACGACATTCCTAATAACTGCTAAGTCGCTAAGTCTTCTAGACAACCATAACTATTTAGCAGTTATTGCCTATCGTACGGCATGTGCGCACCGATGGCCAGTCGATACGTACGTTCGAGATTCTATATGAGACTCGTGACTCGTGATACACAAGTGTCGGTCCAATAAATACGACACAAACAAAGGTGGTCCCTTAACTCTAAGCCATATGCAACTAAAATATAATAATTGCAAGTACAATTTATATTTTCTAGAATAAGTAAAAACATGGATGATATTGAGCAAGAAATTACATAGTGAAGGCAAGGTGTCTTGCCTGGTAGGACGCCTGGTGTACTACAATGATCAATGTGGCACAAACTGCAACTTTGGTGTAATAACTATGCAAGATGACCTCTGGTGGTGGCACGGACAGTTCCATTGGGTCCAGGATAGTCAATTTAGTTAGGGTGGACATAAGGTAGTCTCGAAATGGGCGAAGGAATAGGAATAATCGGGATTGGTCATAGAAAGGAGAAAATCAAAAAAAATGGATAATAATAGAATATTTATGAGTTTTAGAAAACTATTTATAACATCAAAAAAATTTATAGCCTTTTTATTGGGACAATAATGTAGATAATATTTGAAAATAACTAAATAAATCTATTTAGATTAAAACACAAAGATTTGTATAAATATGCTTATAGATAATAGCTACGCTTTATATACAAAAAAATATCAAATAAATATCGTAAATATTTATAACTTGTTTAGGTCAAAGCATATAAAATAACCTTTAAAGGTTTACATATATAACAATACTTAGAAATAACCATCTACTAATATTAAGTAATAATGTAGGCATATATATACTAAAATTTTATCAATGACTATAGCAAATTATTCTTTTGTACTGGTAATAGAAATAAATAATAATATAATAATAATAATAATAATGAATAATTACATAATATAATATAATAATAATAAATCAGTAAGGATAATATTAATAATAATAATATTATAATAATAATGGTAACAACAGAATAAGACAAATTAAATAATAGAGCTTAAACCAAAAACATACAGAAAACCGAATACCAACAAAACAAATAAAAAAATAGTAGAAATTTAGGGGTTTTACATCCTACCCAACTTTAAAAAAAATTTCGTCCTCGAAATTAAGAATTAGTAGGGGGGTGAGAGGACACAAGGGGGTATCAATGGGAATCCAACGATGATAATGTTTTCACAAAATCATGTCGTAAGAAATCGCGATCTAGATCGTAGATAAAATAATACGGTATGGTCATATTCGATAGGAAGGCTAGAGGAAGTTATAGTATAATGTCTTCGTCCTTCTAAAATAGGTGAAGGCGAAAGTAATAAGGAGTTCAAAAAGGCGATATTATCGAGTACGAATACGTGGTTCAAGGGCGACCAAAAAATTTCAAAATGAGTTGTCAAGGCAGTCGCGAATGGGACTCTAAAGGACAAGTTTAGCTATGTCCCCATCCACAAAGAACGATAAATAAAAGCGAACCAAAGTGCACTCGGTTGATCAGATCATCATGCACCGGTTATGATTAGACAATATGTTAGTGAGCGCGCTCAATCGCATAAGTCATGAACAAACTCGATAAATGGATGAGTTTGCAAAACTAGATTATAGTTGCAACATTAGTCAAAGTGGTAAAAACATAGGCACGAGATATTTAGATTAAAAGAATGATTCTAAGTCTCATACAGTCGTCCTATAGTCTTCTTGTCCAAGTCCTTGGTTGGCTAGACGGGTTAGGTCCCCTAGATTCTAGGATCTAAATAAGCTTGCTAATATAGGTCACTTGGTCAAAGGGGTTGCTAGGACATAAGGTATTCTACCCAACTTAAAGAATTAAACTAATGGTGTTTTGGGACAACTAACTAGTAGGGTCAATCTCTAGCAAGCACGAAGGAAAGATAAGAATAGGGTTGGAAGGAAGCAAGCAAGATGTAATTGATGAGTCAAATGGTAGATAAAATCAAGAAAAGAGGTCAAGTATGTGGATGAGATCCTAAACTTCTAATCCTATACGCAGGCTTGCTTGGTACGGTAAAGTAACCAAATAATTTATCTTGACCTGCATGGGCCACCACAAAAACATATAACGCCCCAGTCTGTAATGCCTGTGGTTCGTATTACGTATTTCTGGAATACGTGTACGTATTTATTCTGTATTGCATGATTTCCTTGCTTAAATTTCCTTCCTGGGCTTGGTTTATTCTTGGTTTGGGTTGGCTTGGTTCGATTTGGGATTGCTCTTGGTTCATCATGAACCAAGGGGTGAACCCCCTACCTACCACCACCACTACCATTTATTAACCCTTCTCCTTTCTCTCTCTTATTTATCATCTTCTCCACCATTACTTCCTTACCTACCAAAGAGAGGGAGAGAGAGGTCTAGGCAAGTGCAACTTGCTTCCACAAGAGAGCTCATTTTTATTGTTCCATTAGCTTCTCCTCATGTTTCTAAGACACATTAGAACTTGTCATTTTCCATTTTGAGGCTTTAATTTTTGTAGATCTAGAAATTAGTTATTTTCGGATTTTGGTAGTTTTGATCTATCAAACTTCTTTGTTTTCAAGTTTTGATGGTTCCATGTTGTAGAGAATTTTATTCTACCAAATTTTAACCTTTAAAAAGTTGGATTTGGACTTATTTTGACCAAGTTATGGACTTTTGAAGCTTTGGGTTCAACCATGGAGTTCTTGCTGATTTGGAGAAGACAGTGAGCAGTGCGCGAGCTTTTTAGCTTGCGCCACTGAGCTGCGCGCGCTCTTTAGCGCAGTGCAGTCTGACTCATACGCTGCCTTTTGGAGGCGTATGTATTGCATACGCTACCTTGGCAAGGAGTCGTATGGACCTCATACGCTGCCTTTTGGAGGCGTATGTCTTGCATAAGTTGCCTTGATGAGGAGTCGTATGGACCTCATACGCTGCCTTGATGAGGAGTCGTATGGACCTCATACGCTGTATTGAAGAGGAGTCGTATGGAGTACATACGCTGCCTTTTGGAAGCGTATGACTTGAGCGTAGCCTGACTTGAGCGTAGCCTGACTTGAGCGTAGCCTGACTTGAGCGTAGCCTGACTTGAGCACAGTCTGACTCAGGCGCAACCTGATGTTTAGGCGCAACTGGACCTGACCCTACTTACCCTGGATCTTCTATAGCCCTGTATATTGATATTTTATTAGATATTTAACGTCCATTTTATATCCTTACGCCTTTTGTCCTGAACTTGATAATCACGAATTTACTTGATATGTTTGGAATTGATAATTGAGCATGACGTGATAGTGACCCGTAGTGGTGCACTCCTGACATGATAACCTGACATGACCTGATAGTGGCCCGTCGTGGCGCACTCCTGATAAGTACACTTGGCATGATAACCTGACATGATTATCTCGAATAGCTGTTACGACGGCTACCTGACATGACGTGACCTGTATAATTAATCTGGACACCGTGGGCGATTGTGTTTGTATAAATAAACCAGTCATGTCTTGCATCATGTCTAGGACAGAAACTCCTGAGTACCACGGTCAGGAGTACCTACTAAAATGGACTAAAGCTAATAACTAGATTAATACATTAGTCATGACGAGATTTCCCAGCTACAGGCAATTCCTTTACCTGGGCACGCCTTGGGATCTGTAGCCTGCCGTCGAATAGGGCACATTTCCAGCACACTGTCATGTGTTACACCCTTCAAGCTACCTAAAGTTACATTCGTTTCCTGGACGATGTACCCACCTGAATTCAACTCTAATCTTTTAACCCGGGTAACCTGGATGGTCTGCAGGGCTTGTGGCTGTGGAATAATCTTACTGTATCTTGTTAGTAATTAGGCTTGTGACAACCCTAGTTAGTTAAAGTATCAAGCCGTAATTCTTGCTTGGCCGTGAAGTGATTGGACGGAGTCTAACCAGTCTAGTCTTCCCCTGATCCTGTTCCAGGTTATGGAATGACCAGAATGCTTGTATTTATTTTACCGATAAATGGTGAGAATTCCAAGTTCTGTTCAGACGAAGGGTTACAACTCCGGTCCTTATTTGGTTTACGGGTTGTAACCTGGTTATCTGAATGGTTCCATGGTTATCTCGTCGTATATCATCCTGGTGTATTTTTTTATTTCCAGTTCTTACTTTTATTTATATCTTGTGCTGATTGCTGATTTTAGTTCTTAAGTGAAGCCTTCTTTGTGGCACTTGCTCTTTCTGGGGTCTGACCCAGCTGGTTTTGTGTGGCCAAATTTCGGAGCAGCTCCAGAGGATCTACTGACCTTCCAGCCAGATGGTGGCCACTAGACGGAACCCTGGCAATGAGTGGGTTATTTTTGGCTCTCCCACTCTATTATAAAAATATTATTTTTAGGCGTTTAGCCGACGAGCACCTGTTTAGCTCGATTGCACTTACTTACTGTCTGCCTACGGGCTGTAACATGATTAACAGATCCTAGGGTTGATCATGTATGACTAAACGCTTGCTAGTCCTGACATTTTGTAACGACTAGCTTCATGATCAACTGAATATGTAATGTTTGGGACGCCTTACTATTGTATATTTAATGATCATACATCTTGTGACTTTTACTTACTTGCTTGTGATTGAGACACTAGGCTTGTTCATGACCTTAAGAGACTGTTGGCTTGTAGATAAACCCTCATGTATCTAGACAGCCGTGACCGTATAGCGAGATGGATTCTATTTATATACGTAGCTGGCTATGTCTGCCCTCGCTCTCTAGTATTCTGGTTCTGGAGCGTGACATGGTTTAAGTGGTGGCCCATACAGGTCTTGTAAATCAAGATATGTGAGGGTTTACCGAATAGATGTCTCAATCAGTATTCGTCCTTGATCTCTGCTCGTATCTTCTGAATTCCTGGATTCTTGTCATGATCATATGCTTGTATCGTTGATCTGTCCTGGTCCTTCCTTATTGTTCCCTATGTCATCTTCTTCAGCGGCATTGATCGTGGTCCTACCGACCAGCAAGACGGAGCACCTCCCGCAGACCAGCAGCAACCTGGAGATCAAGCCCAGCATTCCGGAGTAGCCTCCAGAGTCGTGTCTTCTGGCGGAGAGCTACCAGTCCAGCCAGTTCAACCTGTAGAACATAATGACGGCACTTTGGTAGGACTCGTCAGGACCTTGATAGCTTCCCAAGACCGGCGTGGAGATGCCTTACACCAGGCAGTGACGGATGCTTTGACCCGGGGTGGTCATCAGGGTAACAGCGCGGCCAACAGCTTCAAGCGCTTGAACCCTCCATTCTTCGACGGTAGTGAAGATGCTATCACGGCAGATGCATGGCTTCAGGACACAGAGGTGATTTTAGAAGCAGCCAGGACCCCAGAGAACGAGGAAAGTGGCCGTTGTGCGCCTGCAGTTGTTAGATCTTGCCAGCAGCTGGTGGGTAGCGCAGGCCGTTGGATTAGCAGCACCCATTGCTTGGGCAGTATTCAGAGAGAGATTCCAGACCAAGTATTTCGATGTCGTGGCTCGATATGATCTGCAAACGAGGTTTACCAATCTGAAGCAAGGAGGCAGGACGGTCGACGGATATGTGGCCGAGTTTTCCAGACTCAGTCGGTTTGCTCCCACTTTGGTGGCAACCGAGTATGATAGAGCCCAGCAGTTCCAGCAGGGACTTCACCTGGAGATCTTGTTGGCAGTTGAGTAGTTTAAGCATCAGACTTTTGATGCAGTCTTGAGAGCATCCCGGAGGCATGAGTATACCTTCCAGAGGATTGTGGATAGGACCGGAGGTCGGAAGAGATCTCACGGCCAGATGAATCAGTCTTCAGCACCGGCCCCGACAGCCAGGGCTTTAACTATTGGAGCTCCGAGGCGAGCGGCCTCAGTAACGTCGGTTCAGCATTCAACTCCGACACACCCTCAGCAGCAGAAGCAGAAGCAATCTTCCGCAGTGGGTTATTCTCATTGTGGGAAGCCAGGCCATGTGGTGGCAGAATGTCGCAGGGCACAGGGATTGTGTCTGGCTTGTGGAGCACCAGACCATAGGGTTGGATCCTGCCCGAATAGGGGTGGTTCATCATCGTCCAACCTTTCTAGCTCTTCGGTGAGAGGACCAGCTCCGGTCCAGCAGCAGCAGTATCCATTGCCGAGGCCCTTGCCGCCTCAGACCCAAGTGTTCCAGCAGCAGAACCCCCAGCAGTATGCACAAGTCCAAGCCCAGAGTCAGAGCAGCAGCGAGGATTTCAGCAGAGGGGACCAGCACCCCGAGGGCACGGTCAGGCTATGGTGATGACCGTGGAGGAAGGATTGGCACCAGGAGAGGTAGTGGCAGGTACTATTCTCGTTAACTCCTTTTCAGCTTCAGCTTTATTTGATTCTGGTGCATCGTATTCATTTATGTCTGCACGATTCGCGACACGGGTAGGATTGGAGCCCGAGTCATTATCAGTAAGGCTTAATATACTTACTGGTAACGGACTTGTGGAGTAGATAGAGTATTTTCCTCGTGTCGAATCGTAGTTAGCGGTAGAGAATTCCCCGCTAGATTGATAGAGTTCCCGATGGCCGATTATGATATGGTTCTAGGGATGGATTGGTTGAGGAACCAGTATGCTAGGATAGACTGCGACATTGGCAGGATTGGTTTTAGCATTCCAGGCGAGCCGGAGTTTTCTTTCTCCCGAGGCGAAGTTGAGTCATCTCCTCCAGTATTGCGGATGGCAGTAGCAGCAGTTCAGTTGCCCAGGATAGTCGAGGAGTTTCCAGATGTTTTCCCAGAAGAACTTCCAGGTATGCCTCCGGAGCGGGAGATCGAGTTCACTATAGACTTGATTCCCGGGACAGCCCCAGTGTCAGAGAGAGTCTACAGGATGGCGCCGTCAGAGTTGGAGATATTGTACAAGATGATTGAAGAACTCAGAACCAAGGGATTCATTCGTGCTAGTGGATCGCCTTGGGGAGCCCCGATGCTTCTTGTGAAAAAGAAGGATGGTACGTCCAGGTTATGTGTTGATTATCGTACCTTGAACTCAGTGACAATCAAGAACAGATACCCTCTTCCGAGGATAGATGATTGTTTGATCAACTCAAGGGAGCTTCAGTATTCTCGAAGATTGATTTGCGCTCAGGTTATCATCAGATCAGAGTCAGAGAGCAGGACATCCCGAAGACAGCTTTTAGATCGAGATATGGGCATTAGGAATTCCTTGTTATGCCTTTTGGAGCAACCAATGCGCCGGCAGTATTCATGGACCTCATGAATCGCATCTTCATGCCTTACTTGGATCAGTTTGTGATTGTGTTCTTGGATGACATTCTGGTCTACAGCAAGAGTGAGGCGGAGCATGAGCACATCTCCGTATAGTTCTTCAGATCCTCAGAGAGCACCAGTTATATGCCAAGTTCAGTAAATGTGAGTTCTGGCTCGATCGCATTTCGTACTTGGGTCATATCATCACTCGAGGAGGAGTAGAAGTGGATCCCCAGAAGATTGTGGCTATTGAGTCATGGCCAGTGCCCAGCACAGTTGCAGAGGTTCGTAGTTTTCTTGGATTGGCCGGCTACTACCGGCGGTTTGTTTGGATTTTGCTCGAATTTTAGCGCCATTGACGCAGTTGACCCGCAAGGATGCACAGTTGCTTGGACAGCAGAGTGTCAGAGTTCTTTTGAGCAGTTGAAGCGAGGCCTGATAACAGCTATTCTCACGCTTCCAGATGGGACCGCAGGATTCTCAGTGTACTGTGATGCTTCAGGCAGAGGTTTAGGATGTATTCTGATGCAGCATGGGAAGGTAATAGCTTATGCGTCACGACAACTTCGTGATCATGAGAGGAATTACCCAACCCATGACTTGGAGCTGGCAGCAGTGGTGTTTGCACTTAAGTTATGGAGGCACTACTTGTATGGAGACAGGGTGGAAATTTTCACCGACCACAAGAGCCTGAAGTATGTTTTCACCCAGAAGGATCTTAACATGCGTCAGAAAAGGTGGCTGGAGCTTCTTGTGGATTATGATGTCAACCTGCAGTATCATCCTGGGAAGGCCAATGTTGTTGCGGATGCATTGAACAGGAGAGCGGGAGTTTATTTTCTAACAGCACAACCAGAGCTGTTAGCAGATCTTCAGAAGATGGGTATTGAAGTTGTTCTCCCTTCCAGTGTGGCCTTGATGTCCAGTATGCAAGTTCAGTCCACTATAGTCGAGAGGATCCGGATGGCGCATTCGGCAGATTCCAAGCTTCAGCGACTCAGAGCAGAGTGTGAGGCAGGACGAAGACCAAAGTTATGCATTCATGAGGATGGTACACTTCGACATGGTAAGCGTCTTTGTGTACCCAGCGGAGATATCCGGCAGGAGATCATGTCAGAAGCGCACAGTTCGCAGTATTCCATCCATCCCGGCAGTACGAAGATGTACCGTGATATCCGGCAACATTTTTGGTGGAATGGCATGAAGCGGGAGATAGCTCGGTTTGTCTCTCGGTGTTTGGTTTGCCAACAAGTTAAAGTCGAACATCAGAGACCGGCTGGACTTCTTCAGCCCTTAACGATTCCAGAATGGAAGTGGGAGCATGTGACCATGGATTTTGTGACTGGACTACCTAGATCCCCAGCTGGTAGAGATGCTATCTGGGTTATAGTTGACAGGCTCACGAAAGTGGCTCACTTTCTTCCATTCAGAGTTGGTCAGTCGACGGCTCAGTTAGCAGAGATGTACCTCAGACAGATTGTCAGATTGTACGGTGTGCCAGTCAGTATCACCTCGGACCGAGATTCAAGATTTATGTCGCACTTTTGGCGTAGCTTGCAAGAGAGTTTGGAAACTCATCTCCAGTTCAGTTCAGCATATCATCCGCAGACAGATAGCCAGTCGGAGCGCACGATCCAGACTCTTGAAGACATGTTACGGTCTTGCACACTTGACTTCGGTGGTTCATGGGAAGTTCACTTGCACCTGGTGGAATTCTCGTACAATAACAGTTTCCAGGCCAGTATCCAGATGGCACCGTTCGAGGCACTGTATGGTAGGAAGTGCAGATCCCGCTAGCCTGGGATGATGTTGGAGAGAGACAGATGCTCGGTCCAGAAATGATTGCCCAGACAGTTGAAGTGGTCAGGCGAGTCAGAGATCATCTTCGAGTTGCCCAAGATCGCCAGCGCCATTGGGCCGATTCTCATCGGCGCCCTCTCGAGTTTTCGGTCGACGATCAAATATTCCTAAGGATTTCGCCTAACCGTGGCATCATTCGTTTCGGCGTACGGGACAAGCTTAGTCCTAGGTATATAGGACCGTTTGACATTCTGGAGCGAGTAGGAGATGTATCCTATCGTCTCGCTCTTCTACCGTCGCTAAGCGAGGTGCATGACATGTTCCATGTATCCCAATTACGACGGTATATCCCGGACCCGAGCCATATCCTGGATCATTCGGAATTGGTTGTTGGTACCAACCTTTCGTATGAGAAGAGGCCCGTATCTATATTGGACCGAAGAGAGAAGATCCTCAAGAACAAGACTATCAAGTTAGTCCGAGTTGCTTGGGGTCATCACTCTTTGAGGGAGTCAACGTGGGAGCGTGAGGATGATATCCGATCGCGATATCCCGACTTGTTTGACTCGTGAGGTATAGTGTCTTTCTTATGCCTCATGCCTTCGATTCCTTGCTTGAATGAGTGATTGTCTGCCTAGTTATAGCTTGCATGTGATTAATGTAGCTTGTCATTGCTCCTCTAGCCTCTTGATTAAATTCCGAGGACGGAATTCTTTTAAGGTAGGTAGAGTTGTAATGCCTGTGGTTCGTATTACGTATTTCTGGAATACGTGTACGTATTTATTCTTGTATTGCATGATTTTCTTGCTTAAATTTTCTCCCTGGGCTTGGTTTATTCTTGGTTTGGGTTGGCTTGGTTCGGTTTGGGATTGCTCTTGGTTCATCATGAACCAAGGGGTGAACCCCCTACCTACCACCACCACTACCATTTATTAACCCTTCTCCTTTCTCTCTCTTCATTTATCATCTTCTCCACCATTACTTCCTTACCTACCAAAGAGAGGGAGAGAGAGGTCTAGGCAAGTGCAACTTGCTTCCACAAGAGAGCTCATTTTTATTGTTCCATTAGCTTCTCCTCATGTTTCTAAGATACATTAGAACTTGTCATTTTCCATTTTAAGGCTTTAATTTTTATAGATCTAAAAATTAGTTATTTCGAATTTGGTAGTTTTGATCTATCAAACTTCTTTGTTTTCAAGTTTTGATGGTTCCATATTGTAGAGAATTTTATTCTACCAAATTTTGACCTTTAAAAGTTGGATGTGGACTTATTTTGACCAAGTTATGGACTTTTGAAGCTTTGGGTTCAACCATAGAGTTCTTGCTGATTTGGAGAAGACAGTGAGCAGTACGCGAGCTTTTTAGGTTACGCCACTGAGCTGCGCACGCTCTTTAGCACAGCGCAGTCTGACTCATACGCTGCCTTTTGGAGGCGTATGTCTTGCATACGCTGCCTTGGCAAGGAGTTGTATGGACCTCATACGCTGCCTTTTGGAGGCGTATGTCTTGCATACGCTGTCTTGATGAGGAGTCGTATGGACCTCATACGCTGCCTTGATGAGGAGTCGTATGGACCTCATACGCTGCCTTGAAGAGGAGTCGTATGGAGTACATACGCTGCCTTTTGGAAGCGTATGACTTGAGCGTAGCCTGACTTAAGCGTAGCCTGACTTGAGCGTAGCCTGACTTGAGCGTAGCCTGACATGAGCGCAGTCTGACTCAGGCGCAACCTGATGTTTAGGCGCAACTGGACCTGACCCTACTTACCCTGGATCTTATATAGCCCTGTATATTGATATTTTATTAGATATTTAACGTCCATTTTATATCCTTACGCCTTTTGTCCTGAACTTGATAATCACGAATTTACTTGATATGTTTGGAATTGATAATTGAGTATGACGTGATAGTGACCCGTAGTGGTGCACTCCTGACATGATAACCTGACATGACCTGATAGTGGCCCGTCGTGGCGCACTCCTGACAAGGACACTTGGCATGATAACCTGACATGATTATCTCGAATAGCTGTTGCGACGGCTACCTGACATGACGTGACCTGTATAATTAATCTGGACACCGTGGGCGATTGTGTTTGTATAAATAAACCAGTCCTGTCTTGCATCATGTCTAGGACAGGGACTCCTGAGTACCACGGTCATGAGTACCTACTAAAATGGACTAAGGCTAATAACTAGATTAATACATTAGTCATGACAAGATTTTCCAGCTACAGGCAATCCCGTTACCTGGGCACGCCTTGGGATCTGTAGCCTGTCGTCGAGTAGGGCACATTTTTAGCACACTGTCATGTGTTGCACCCTTCAAGCTACCTAAGGGTACATTCGTTTCCTGGACGATGTACCCACCTGAATTCAACTCTAATCTTTTAACCCGGGTAACCTGGATGGTCTGCATGGCTTGTGGCTGTGGAATAATCTCACTGCATCTTGTTAGTAATTAGGCTTGTGACAACCCTAGTTAGTTAAAGTATCAAGCCGTAATTCTTGCTTGGCCGTGAAGTGATTGGACGGAGTCTAACCAGTCTAGTCTTGCCCTGATCCTGTTCCAGGTTATGGAATGACCAGAATGCTTGTATTTATTTTACCGATAAATGGTGAGAATTCCAAGTTCTGTTCAGACGAAGGGTTACAAACCCGGTCCTTGTTTGGTTTACGGGTTGTAACCTGGTTATCTGAATGGTTCCATGGTTATCTCGTCGTATATCATCCTGGTGTATTTTCTTTATTTCTAGTTCTTACTTTTATTTATATCTTGTGCTGATTGCTGGTTTTAGTTCTTAAGTGAAGCCTCCTTTGTGGCACTTGCTCTTTCTGGGGTCTGACCCAGCTGGTTTTGTGTGGCCAGATTTCGGAGCAGCTCCAGAGGATCTACCGACCTTCCAGCCAGATGGTGGCCACTAGACGGAACCCTGGCAACGAGTGGGTTATTTTTGGCTCTCCCACTCTATTGTAAAAATATTTTTTTGAGGCGTTTATCCGACGAGCACCTGTTTAGCTCGATTGTACTTACTTACTGTCTGCCTACGGGTTGTAACATGATTAACAGATCCTAGGGTTGATCATGTATGACTAAACTCTTGCTAGTCCTGACATTTTGTAACGACTAGCTTCATGATCAACTGAATATGTAATGTTTGGGACGCCTTACTATTGTATATTTAATGATCATACATCTTGTGACTTTTACTTACTTGCTTGTGATTGAGACACTAGGCTTGTTCATGGCCTTAAAAGACTGTTGGCTTGTAGATAAACCCTCATGTATCTAGACAGCCGTGACCGTATAGCGAGATGGATTCCATTTCATATACGTAGCTGGCTATGTCTGCCCCCGCTCTCCAGTATTCTGGTTCTGGGGCGTGACACAGTCCCAAAATACGTAGGACTAGAAGCGTAGACATGCCAGCTGTATTCATACGAAGTACATAGGCCTCGTATGGATACATAAGCTGTAAAATGCAGTAGAACCATAACTAATCTCATCCACACAAAATAAATGATAAAAGATATCATATAATGATTTGTCTTGATACAATATGTTGGGCGGAGACAAATCCACTACCAACAAGTAATGAAAAAATACATGAGAAAAGAAATAAATTTTTGGCGAGCGAAGCGAAGACGATCCAAGTGCAATCATCCTCGAAGAATAGCGATGATCACGGCTAGAGCTAGAACACCTGCGAAAGACAATAGCACACACCTAACGAGACAACCAGGTCCTCAGAGGGACGTAACAAGACACATAATATCATGCCAATAACTGAATAAATAAAGCTCAATAGAAACTACACAAATAAAGGTTCTCAACCATTCTATGTGAATATGCATTTGAAGACACCGTTCCACACAAGGGCCTTCCGAAGCTAGAAACATGGCGTGTTAGCGTTTCAACCAAGGCACTAGTGGCGTCTAGAGAAAAGTAAATGCACGGCCCATTAGCACTCGAGCGAGAACTAAGGAGCGTCTAGAGAAAAATAAATGTACGGCCACTAGCTCTTGGGTGAGTCACTAACGGCAGCTAGAGGAAAGTAAATGCACGACACATTTGTGTTTCAACCGAGGCACTAGTGGCATCTAGAGAAAAGTAAATAAATGCACGGCCACTAGCTCTCGACTGAGTCACAAATGGCAGCTAGAGAAAAGTAAAGGTGTGAAAGCCCCTGCGCCTAATAACTGTCTTCACCCTCCTCATGCACTACTCGTGCTGAATCCACATCACGACATTCCTAATAACTGCTAAGTCGCTAAGTCTTCTAGACAACCATAACTATTTAGCAGTTATTGCCTATCGTACGGCATGTGCGCACCGATGGCCAATCGATACGTACGTCCGAGATTCTATATGAGACTCGTGACTCGTGATACACAAGTGTCGGGCCAATGAATGCGACACAAACAAAGGTGGTCCCTTAACTCTAAGCCATATGCAACTAAAATATAATAATTTGCAAGTACAATTTATATTTCTAGAATAAGTAAAAACATGCATGATATTGAGCAAGAAATTAAACAGTGAAGGCAAGGTGTCTTGCCTGGTAGGACGCCTGGTGTACTGCAATGATCAATGTGGCACGAACTGCAACTTTGGTGTAATAACTATACAAGATGACCACTGGTGGTGGCACGGACAGTTCCATTGGGTCCAGGACGGTCAAGTTAGTTAGGATGGACATAAGGTAGTCTCGAAATGGGCGAAGGAATAGGAATAATCGGGATTGGTCATAGAAATGAGAAAATCAAAGAAAAATGGATAATAATAAAATATTTATGAGTTTTAGAAAACTGTTTATAACATCAAAAAAATTTATAGCCTTTTTATTGGGACAATAATGTAGATAATATTTGAAAATAACTAAATAAATCTATTTAGATTAAAACCCAAAGATTTGTATAAATATGCTTATAGATAATAGCTACGCTTTATATACAAAAAAATATCTTAAATAAATATCGTAAATATTTATAACTTGTTTAGGTCAAAGCATATAAAATAACCTTTAAAGGTTTACGTATATATAACAATACTTAGAAATAACCATCTACTAATATTAAGTAATAATGTAGGCATATATATACTAAAATTTTATCAATGGCTATAGCAAATTATTCTTTTGTACTGGTAATAGAAATAAATAATAATAATAATAATAATAATAATAATAATAAAAATGACAATAATTACATAATATAATATAATAATAATAAATCAGTAAGGATAATATGAATAATAATAATATTATAATAATAATGGTAACAACAGAATAAGAGAAATTAAATAATAGAGCTTAAACCAAAAACACACAGAAAATCGAATACCAACAAAACAAATAAATAAAATAATAAATTAATAATTAATAACAGAGCTAAGTTCTGCGGTTTCCTGCTCCCGAATAAAAGAAAGGGGAGAGAGAAGATTCAAGAGGGAGTGAGTGAGCAAGGAAGAAGCGGAGGGAGAGAGAGAGAGGCGAGAGTGATGGAGAAAGGGAGGAGAGGGCTGAGCGGGTTCGGCGACTAGGGCACTGGGAGGCGGCGCTCAGGCGGGGAGGAGCGGAGGCGAGCGCGGGTTAGGTGGAGTCGCCGGCGACAGATCTACCGGGTGGAGGCGCTCACGGCGGCGGCAAGCGAGGGTTTCGGCGGAGCTGGCTATGGCGCTGGGCGGAGCTGGGGGAGAAGACCGACAGAAGCAGAGGAGATCGGAGAGGGAGGTCGGAGTGGTGAGGATGCGGGCGGCGCCGCGGTGGTTCGGCGGTAAGGGGCAAGCCGTAGGGAAGTCGGAGTTTGGGCACGCGGATCTGGGAGGAGAAAGACGGCGGAGTGGTTATCGGCCGGCGACGGGCGCATCTGAAGGCACGGCGGTCGCGGCACCAGAGGGAGGCGGCGCGGTGGCTCGCACGGCGTGCGTCGGTGGAGGATTTGGGGACGCGGCCGGAGGCGAGTAGGTACGGCGGCCGATGGCGAACTGGTCTCGGCAACGCAGACGCCGATCGCGCAGCCAAGGCTTGGAGGCGACGGGAAGCACCGGAGGACGTGTGCTCCCGCGGCGGAAGGCGGCGCTCGGGCGGCGGGTTCACCGGAGGTAAGTTCTAGGTTAGGTTTTTCTTTTTAATTTTTTTGGGGATTTTCTTGCTGGTCGAGGGTTTTCGGGGTCGGGCTGGTGGTGTGGGTGATGGCGACGGGTTTGGTGCTGGTGGTGGCAAGTCGACGGGGCAGCGGTGCTGCGGCGACGGGGACGGGACGCAGGGATGGTGTTGGCGGATAGTTCTGTGGTGGTGGTTCAGGAGGCGTAGGTGGTATTGGCGATGATGGTGGCAGCAGGCGGTGTCGGGGAGGTCAGGGACGTCGGAATGGCGGTGGTAGAGGCTGTGTTGGTGGAGGGGAACGGCGTTGGTTGACTGATCTGTGGCGACAAGGGTGGTATTGTCGTTTGGAAGAGTGGCGGTGGATGGCTACTGCGGTGGAAGGCCGGGGTAGCGGGTTGAACCTGGTGGTCGGGTTGGGTTAGGATAGGGATAGGTTTAGGCGTTTTAGAGAGAGGATAGTATCGGCATGTGTCCTACGAGACACGGGAGGGGTTGACGTCCGGGGTTGTCGGACGCGGATAGAAAAACCATGTATTTGTATTAAAATAAAATAGTAGATGGGAAAGGCATGAACACGGACACGGTGCACAGTTTGGATTGTGGAAATTTGTGGAGGAATAATGTATTGGAGGAGTACCTGCCTATTTATAGGATGTGGGAATTTCCAATTAGATATGGACTAGGAATATTTTAAACCCAAAAGTAGATAATTAATCTATTAATTTAAAATCAATCAATTTCAAATCCAATTCAAAATCCAATTCCAAATACAATTCAAATTTAAATCTAATTAAATTTTTAGTTTAAAAATCAAATGGAATAAATTAAATTGCAAATATTTAACTATTTAATTAAATCCATAAATCAAATCGAGATTTAGAAATGGCCACAATAATTTCAAATATATTTTCTAAAATTACTAATAATAAGAATTTCAAAAATTACATTTTTATTTAAAAATAAATTAATAAATAATTACGAAATATGGATGTATGCACAAATAATATTTACAATATATACTTTTCTAATATACCATTTTATAAGAAGACTTTTCGTAAATAACTCTTATAATTAGAAATTTTGATAGCTAAAAATAATTATTATATATATTATCTTGGAATTATAAAAATAGGAAAAAAAATGCTTTTCTAAAATATGTACGCTCGTACATATTCGCACTCGTCGAGCAATTACGAAAAATAAAACGTCGTGCGCGACGTACAATATGACTACGCGACGTACAATACAAAATTTTAAATCACTCCAAATTTAATAATAAAAAAAAGTAGAAATTTAGGGGTTTTACATCTAATGGGGTGAATACTGCTGGATCCAGAGTAAACTTAGTTTGCCTCGTTAAAACCTTGGCTGTGAAAAACCCAGTGGGAAAAACCATCAGTCCTAAGGAAAAAGAATACAATCCTATAGTTTTACTCCCCCTGATCTATACAAGCTTTAGGCTTGCAGGTCTTTTAGTTGTCTCATCCCTATTCCTCTTACAAGCTTTACAAAAGTACATCGTGGCAGTATTTTGGTAAACAAATCTGCTAAGTTATTACAAGATTGAATTTGTTGTATTTTGACTTGTTCCTTCTCTTGAAGGTCGTGCGTCCAGAAGAATTTGGGGGATATGTGCTTCGTCTTGTCATTCTTTATGTATCATTTCTGAAGTTGAGCTACGCATGCTGCATTATCTTCAAAAATGGTAGTAGGCTCAAGTTCACCAGTCTTCAGGCCAGTAGATGCTAAAATGTGCTGAATGACGGAGCGAAGCCAAACACACTCCTTGCTTGTTTCATGGATTGCCAGGAGTTTAGAATGGTTGGATGAGATAGCCACACTGGTCTGTTTGACGGACCTCCAGGAGATAGCCGTACCACCGAAAGTAAACACAAATTCAGTTTGTGATTTCTCTGTGTGGGGATTTGATCTATAACCTGCATCTGAATAACCAAGTAAAATGGAAGACCCACTATTCGGGTAATATAGTCCTAGGTCTATAGACCCTTCGAGGTAGCGCAGAAGATGCTTCACTCCATTCCAGTGGCGCTTTGTGGGCGCTGCACTGTATCTGGCTAATAAGTTAACTGAAAACACTATATCAGTATGCGTACAGTTAGTTATATAGAGTAGTGCCCCAATGGCACTTAGGTAAGGTACTTCAGGACCTAATGATTCCTTTCCCTCTTCCAGTGGACGGAAAGGGTCCTTCTTTACGTCCAATGATCGAACGACCATTGGTGTACTAAGGGGATGGCATTTATCCATGTGGAATTGTTTAAATAATCTTCGTGTATATGTAGATTGGTGTAACAGGATACCACCCTTTAGGTGTTCGATCTGTAAGCCAAGACAATACTTTGTTTTCCCTAGGTCTTTCATTTCAAAAGTTGTCTTAAGGCTTTCAGATATCTCAGTGATCTCTACAGGAGATCCAATGAGATTTAAGTCGTCTACATAAACGGCGACTATAACAAATCATGTTCCTGATCTTTTTATAAAGATACACGGACAGACTTTATCATTAGTAAATCCTTGCGTAGCAAGAAACTCACTTAGTCTGTTATACCACATTTTTCCTGATTGTTTAAGACCGTACAATGATCTTTGTAACCTTACAGAATAGGTGTCCCGAGGTCTATCTGTTTTCTCTGGTGAAATTTTATATCCTTCAGGGAGTTTCATATAGATATCTTCATCTCTATTGCCATAAAGATATGCAGTCACAACGTCCATGAGCTGCATTTTTAGGCTTTTCAGAGAAGAGCGGCTGATCAGGAATCTGAAGGTATTCCCATCCATGACCGGAGAATATGTTTCTTCATAATCTATTCCCGATTTCTGGGAGAAACCTTGTGCTACAAGGCGTGCTTTGTAGCGCACAACTATGTTGTGTTCATTTCTTTTTCTTGTGAAGATCCATTTATATCCTACAGGTTTTACACCTTCAGGTGTTTGGACTACTGGTCCAAAGACTTCGCGTTTCAAGAGTGAGTCCAGCTCTACTCCTATTGCTTCGTTCCACTTTGGCCAATCGCTTTTGCGTTTACATTCCGCTAGAGACCGTGGATCGATGTCATCGTTATTTTCAGTGACGTGAACGACAATATTGAACGTAAAATCGTCGTCGACGACTGTGCTTTTTCTGTTCAGTACCTCTCCAGTACGTACATAATTTAATGATATTTCTCTTGTTTGTTCCTCTTCAGGGGAAACTAGGAGGGGAGAGGTAGCTGATCTGAGCTCAGCATCCTGTGTTGGGATCTTCTTAATTTCTCCAGGGTTTTTTCTTTTACGAGGGACTTTGTCTCTCGAACCTGGTGGGCGTCCTCTTTTTAATTGAGGTATTGTTATTTCTGCTGCCGGTGGATTGCATCCATCTTTGGATGTCAATCCTAGCTGGCGTGTTGGCAGCAGGGACGTGTGATCTGACAATCTTCTGGTTGTCAGTAAATGTATCCGGAAGTAGATGTACAGTGTTCTGAAGATGTAATATCTTCAGGATCTCATCTTCACATTGACTTGTACGCGGATCAAAATGAGACAAAGTTTTTGTGTCCCAAGAAATTGTCTTAGAAGCTTCTGGCTTCTTAGACTATGTGCCCAGTTTAGGAAATAATCCTTCATCAAACTCACAGTCATCAAGACGTGCCTTAAATACGTCACCCGTCAGGGGTTCTAGGTATCTAATTATAGAGGGTGAGTCAAACCCAACATAGATACCTAATCGACGTTGTGGACCCATTTTGGTCCTCTGTGGGGGAGCAATGGGGACGTAAACAGCACAACCAAAAACTCTCAAATGAGAGATATTTGGAGGTGAACCATAAGCGAGCTGCATCAGAGATAGAATATGACCTCCAGAAGGCCGTATTCTAATAAGTGATACGGCATGCAATATAGCATGACCCCAAGCTTCCACAGTCAACTGTGACTGCATCAACAATGGACGAGCAATCCATTGTAATCTCTTAATAAGAGATTCTGCTAACCCGTTCTGGGTGTGAACATGAGCTACAGGATGTTCAACTTCGATGCCAGTTGCTTGGCAATAGTCTTAAAAAACCTGTGATGTAAATTCACCCGCATTATCAATTCTTAATTTTTGATATGGTTATCGGGGAAATGAGCCCGCAACTTAATTATTTATGCCAATAGCTTAGAAAAAGCTAAGTTGGGGGTGGACAAAAGGCACACATAAGACCATTTAGTAGATGCATCGATAAGTACCATAAAGTACCTAAATGGACCACTTGCGGGGTGTATAGGTCCACAAATGTCTCCATGAATTCTCTCTAAGAAGCTAGGAGACTCTAGTCCCACTTTCAAAAGGGATGGTCTCATTATAATTTTGTCTTAAAAACAAGGTAGACACGAGTAATCATACTTCTGAAGAATCTTCAGGTTCTGCAGGTTGTGTCCAGTAGATTGGCTTATGATTCGTTTCATCATAGCTGATCCTGGGTGACCCAGTCTATTATGCCAAAGTTTAAATTTTGGCGATGAATGACACTTCTAGTGCACAATCATGTTAGCTTCTGTTGATTGAATATGAGTATGATAGAGACCCGACGAGAGTCCCTTGAATCGTTCTAAGATAGTTTTTGAACCATCTTTTAGACGAGTAACATACAGATATTCTGCCTCATTTATTTCATTTGTTTCTAAGTGATATCCGTTTAAACGAATGTCCTTGAAACTTATGAGGTTCCTATTTGATTTAGGAGAGAATAGTGCATCTTTTATTATTAGTCTTGTTTATTTGGGAGCAATATAATTGCTTCACCAGATCCTTCTATTATGTTTGATAGTCCTGATATCATAATAATAGGACCGTCATAATCATATAAGCTATAAAAATAGCTTTTTTCTCGAAGGATTGTGTGCGTCGAGGTGCTGTCCACAAGGCATTCACACTTTATCTATAGATCAATGAAAAAAAAACAACAAACAATCGCAATTAAAACAACGGTTTTGAAATACAATTTTTTAAAAAAAATTCTCTTATATCGATCGACGGGCCGATATAGAGAGGTCAATAAGTTGCTTGCAAAAATGCATAATTTATAATAAAAGAGAAGTATAATATGAAAATGCGGCAACAAGTTTTTAAAAGCATGAAATAAGATAGTGGCTCTAGTCGAGTAGGTCGTCGTTCTCGAAGTCTTCCGCCGAGAACTGAATAGACGGCTGCTTTTCTACCAGATTTGTTTCAACTTGAGACTTCTGGCTTGCTTGATACAGATCTTGTAGATGTCGCGAGGTGCGACAGTTTCTGGACCAGTGTCTAGTCATGCCATATTTGTGGGTTTTGTCCTCCCAATTTTCTTGGGAATGGACATCAGTTCTGTGGTCTTCTTCCACTTCTTTTTTGCCCCCACTTTTGCTGCTCTGGGGATGAAAGTTGTTCTGGGGTGGACTTCTGGCCGGCCTCTTATGGGCATTCCCCATGTTAGATTTGTCCTTATTTTTCTTCTGCTTCTTGGAAGAAAAATGAGCTTCTGGGAGAGGAGCTGAGCCTGCAGGGCGTAGGTTATGAGTGGCCAAGAGAAGTTCTCTGTTTTGCTCTGCCATCATCAGGGTGGAGTGCAATTCAGAGTACTTTTGAACTTTCGTTCACGGTACTGTTGCATGAGGATTGTGTCCTTCTCGTGGAAGGATGTATAAGTTTTTTCCAACATGCGATACTCCGAGACTTCTTCACCACACAACTTCAGGCGTGAGGTGATATTATGGAGAGCTGAGTTGTACTCAGCTACGGACTTAAAGTCCTGAAGTCGATGGTTTTCCCACTCATACCTTGCACGTGGGAGGATTACATCTTTTTGATGTTTATAGCGGTCCTCCAGTGCAGTCCACAATTCCTTTGGGTCTTCTACAGTGAGGTATTCGGCCTTCAGGGTCCGATCAATGTGTCTCCTGATGTAGATAATGGCTTTCGCCTTATCTATATCAGAGACGTTCACTGTAGAAATAACCACAGCAGTGTCTGCTGTATTTCCCGTACCAGTGGCCGGAGTCGATGGAAGAGGAGTTGAAATTGTGGCTAATAAGCCCTGGGCACGTAAGTGGAACTTCAGATCCACATGCCAGCTCAAATAATTTTTTTCAGCAGCATCTAGTACTTCGAAATCGACACTCGCTATTTTGGCCATTTTATCTATCATGTGAAAAACATGCATAAATTAAAATTAAATATTTATACATAATCATAAATGTTACAGAGCTCATAATAAAAATACCACGGTGCTTAATAAAACAGTTCAGTCCAGAAGCTAATATGCAATCTGTCAATATTACAGTAAGTAAATTTTTTTTCTTTCAATGAGATGTACACAGAACAGTAAGTAGTAATGAGTACACAAGCAAGTAACAAAAATTGTTGTACAAAATAGTAACAATTGGTTTAACAGCAAGGCAATTTGTTCAACAACAAGTTGGTCTAACAGTAAGTCAACCAGCCTCTGGTCGGATCGACTAGGAAAAAAGGAAGGATGACGTCGAGATCTGGACGTCGATTCTCCTTACTTCAGCAATCGTGCTGATAACGTGTTTGAAGGGATACTAGATATCGTAGAATAGTATTTTTTTTTTGTTATTTCATCATATGGTAAGGGCTATATATATAGGGATAAGGGACAACCCAAGGGTCATAAGTTACATGATCCTAAGGGTCATGTGTAACTCATGACATAATGGTGAATAGTAAGGGTTTCACAACAAAAACAACAATTCTACTTGTGTTTTGAAATCCAACTTTGATAATTTAATAATTAGTCCAACTTTGGATACAACTTTGAAATACAACAAATGTGTGTATAAAAATTACAACTTTTGATATAATTTAACTATGATTCTAACTTTGGATCCAGTTCATTAAACAATAGAAATACTCCAACCTAACAAACTGAATAGCTTATTCAATTAAATTTTAATTTTAATTTTGAATTTTTATAATTTTGGTTTTAACTATTTCGATTCGATTGATTAAGAATGTTGAACCCTAATACTTAGGCCATCTACAATGGTGATTTCTAAAACTAAAATTCCATCTCCAATGCTTAGGGGGTTTGGTACGCGAAATACTGTACAACCAGGAATTCTATATTTCTGGAAATCAAATACTTGGTAGTAAAAAAAATTGGAAAATTCTATTTCCACTTTTGGTGAACATATAAATATTCTCAATTTTTTTTAAAGAATACATGACTGAGAAAAAACAAAAAAATCTTTAAAATGATAAAATAAATCATTCTTAGAAAAATGAAAAAGATTTTTAAAAAAAAGCATAAAATAACAAATCATACTTAAAAAAATAAAAAAGATAAAAAAAATTAAAACTAAAATCTTAAAATATGAAAAAAAAAAAACTTTAAAATTGAAGAACAATAAAGAAATGAAAAAAAAATCTTAAAAAAATGAAAAAAAAAAACGAGGAAAAACCTATAAAAATGAAATAGAAAAACCAAAAAATTGTTAAAAATATTTAAAAAAAAAGTTTTAAAATGAAATAAAAATAATAAACAAAGAAGACAAATTTCTTAAAAAACCAAAATACCTTTAAAACTGGAAAAAGTGAAAAAAAAGTTTAAAAAATGAAAAGGAACTAAAAAATTGAATATTTTTTTTAAAAACCTGAAAAAATAAACAGAAAACCTTTAGATAACGAAAAAAACCAAAAGAGCTGGAAAAGAAAATCTTTCAAAAACTGAATAAAAACAAAAAAAAACCCTTAAAATGAAAAAGAACAGAAAAATGAAAAAAAAAAACCGACAAAACATTTAAAAATGAAAATAAAGAAACAAAAAAAAATGAAAAAACGATTTTTTTTGTTAAAAATGACAAAAATACCAAAAAAAAAACCTTAAAAAATTAATTAATTAAAAAAATGGAAAAAAACTTTAGAAAACTGAATAAAAACCAAAATATCTTAAAGAATGAAAGACGAACAAAAAAAACTGAGAAAACAAAAAATTCATAAAATAATTGAAATAACCAAAAAAATGATAAATAACAAAAAACTGGAAAAAAAATTATAAAATAAAAATGGATAAAAAACAAAAAATAAAAAAATAGTAATAGAAAAAAAAGCCTAAAATAGATTGCGGAATAAATAATACACCCACTTATTTTTTAGAATATGATTCCATGTTTTGTTTGTAAATTATCTATCCGGTATTAGTAATTTACATGAATAAATTTTTAGGCTTAATTGTAACTTGATACCCTCAACTATTCATCTTTTTCAACTTGATATCCTAAACTTTTTTACTCGACAACTTGATACCATCAACTATTTAATATTTTCAATTTGATACCTAAAATTTCAAAAAGGACAAAACTACCCCTCCCATTCACTTTCCAATCGAATCGAACCCCTCTCATGTCACGCCCCGCTCCCGTAGGAGCGATCGTCCTCGCTAAGGCGTGATGCCGCACGAGCCTAGATTTCGCTCGTGCAATGCAGTTTCATAACGACCGATTATATCGGCGGCGACGGGGTCGTCGTACAGAAGTCCCAAGCAGAAATATTAAAACATGCAGCGAAAATTTAGAACAAGCACACATTAACACAAGTCATTCAAAAGAAGCTCTTTATTGATATTGAATACAAGATTACATTTGTGGGTGCAAGGCCAAATTACAAGTCTCTCGTGCTCACTTTTCTCTCATTTTACAATTTACTCTGCTCTCTCTCATCTCTCGATACAATACTTGAATCCAGCGGAAGCTTCGGAAGGCGATGTCCATACATTATGTCCCGTATAAGTCTTCAATCCACACGACCGTACGCTTCGAATCGCCAAGGAACTCCGTGCCTCGACGCATCCAAGCGAGCTCCGTGCCATGAGCTTCTACCTGTGCCTGCACATGAACACTGTGTGGGTGTCAATACTCAACTGTACTGGTGGAGTGAGCTCCTCGCCCACCCATACAAAACCGACACGTTCATTTACTTTGTGCATTACAAGTCTCTTTACGATTGTCTTTCTAATCTTGTCTTAGGATCCATTTTAGAACAAGACGTCTCGGCCTATACTTAACAATACAATGACAGGGTCGTGCAACGACGGGGTCGTGCCATGCAAACGTGTATTTTGATCGAGGCAGTACCTCATCGCTTAGGTACTTGACCAAACTTCAACTCGGGACGGCAGGGTCGTGCCATATTCTATTCGTGACTTCAACGTATTCGGGACAGTACATCGTCGAGGAGCAACTTATGCGAACTCGGCCGTGCCAAGACTTTCACTTAAACTCAAGTGCCTCTAGACCAATTCTCGTGCCAACGACGTCCAGGAGGACGACTCGTGCAGGTCGTGCCCTTAGACTTTGTCTAGACTTGTCCGTGCTTCAAGATAAGGTCGTGCCTAACGACTCCCTGACTTAGCCAACTTTTACCTTACGGTCCTTTCGACTTAAAGTGATGACACTCGACTTAACTTATGCAAACTTAGGGCAACAATGCCGATATGCGAAAGCCAATACGCGAATGCCAATACGCAAATGCCAATACGCGAATGCCAATATTGATACGCGAAAGCCAATACTTGATACGCGAATGCCAATACGCGAATGCCAATACTTGATACGCGAAAGTCTTGCTTTGTGCCGAAGCACGTGTCTTGCTGACATAAGCTATAACTCATTCCTTCCTTAATGATACAAGGCTGGCACTAACGGGATTACATCTTACTGACTTGATACATGTCGTGCTAGACCATTTCATGATTCGACCGACCCCGTGCTAGTACATGACGCTATCCAAAGGCAAACACATGGATTGCCGCTCTTGCCGACACATCTACATGAGTGGTCACTAGCAATGTCAAGCTATCTTGGATCTCGGCTCGTGGGATATCAGCTCGTCCCTACACGGGTAGCTAGCCCGGAGGTGCCGAAGTCTTCCATGCGGTCATCCAGCATCCTACTTTGAGCCTCACTCATTCCTTCCGGGCCGAATCGGTCCCTTGGCCTAGGCAACCGTTCGAGGAAACTTCACCTTGTCGACAAGTTGTCCAATGACCATGCAAGATTCAACTCGATCTACCAATCCTTCCTTAACATGACCATGCTTTCCTTCTTTCAATCGAGACTCCCAAGTAGCGGGACCAATCACGTGCACTTCCTTATCAAGACTTTTAGCGAGACTCCCAAGTAGCGAGATCGATCTCGGCGACAACCAGTCGCATGGACTTTTTTTATCCGTAGCATACTTTTTACTAGACCGACCGTGGCTCGTACCATAGACAGACCTTGTTCTATAGGTAACGCTATCGCTCAAGTCATATACTCAATACAACAAGCCTTATTCTCGAGGGACTACACGACTTGACAACCGCAGCTAGAGCGGGACAGTGCTAGAAATGGCTTCGATAGCCCAGCACAACACTTGTCTAACTTATTCGGGCAACGACTCGACGAGCAAAGGCTACGCCAAGCTTCGCATCGAGGGAACGTGTCGTGCACGCGTTTGACTTGAACGACCAAGTTCTCGGGTGCCTAGACTTAAGCCAACAAGCCGTGCAAGACGATTTAACTTGCGGGACGTGCGAAGGCTATGCCAAGCCTTGCGGGACAGGACTGTATATGCTTTATTAAGCATTCATGCGGGCGACGCCTATGACTTAGGCTGATTCGAGTGTTGGGGCAAAACG
>JANAVB010006909.1:0-12888 GCA_029216955.1 Iris pallida | reverse complement strand
CCCGCAGCCCTGTGCGCCCCTCCCTGGCACAACGACCCCGCGTCCGTGCCCTAGTTTCTCGACACCGCGGTCCTGAACTGCTGTTTTCCCACCGTTCTCTGCCTGTCTTCGGACTTTATTCTTCTTAATCATCTGAGAGCTCTAGCCGAGCAACCTGAGGTATAACCCATGTCCCGTCCCATTTTTATACAGTCTATGATGAGAATGGTCCCCGATTCCCTCTTGGGAATTCGGTTTTAGCGACGTCGTATTTTTCGGAACCTTCGAAAAGGTTCTGTTGGTTATTTTGGATTTCCGGAACTTTTCGGGAATTGGTTTTTGGTATATTTTGAGCTTTCCGGATTTTTCGGTAGCGTTCTGTGACGTTTTGGTTGGATTCGGACTTCCGAAAATTATTTTGGGTCGTTCCGAATTTATCTGTGGATTGGTTGTGTTTACTTTATATATATTTTTTTGGGGATTCCCTGGTTTGGGATTTGCAGGAAAGATTTATCGGCATATTTCCCAGTTTTTTGGGTTGACCAAAAACAAAGGAGATGCTGCCGGATTTTTCCGTAAATTCTAGAATATTTTAAAAATGAGTTTAAAATGGATTTCGGGATTTTATTTAATATTGGATTTTGGGCGACGACCGTATCGGTCAATGGGCCCCGGCTAAGTGCAAACGAAACCGACTTCGCCCGGACGTTGAGGCATTAGCCTAGTTGAAGATTGGACCATATCTGAGACTCGATAAATAATTATTTTATCTTTATTTTTATCATTTAATTTTATTCATATTTAATTTACTTAAGTTTAGGACTAACGGCAGTTTTGTCTTATTTCAATTTATGTAAATAAATTGTAATGGGCATAAGCCCAGCTGGTTGTTGGTCTGTAACTATATTTGGTAGCGTAGATTTTTGGTTGTTGCTGATTTTATGGGTTTTTGTAGCGTTCGAATAAATTTAATAAAAGTAATTTCGTATAAAATTAATAAAGGTTTTCTCACCTAAAATCTACAAGTTTTAGTATTAATTAAGATCATGTATTTCTCACTAAATAAGAAATTAGTTTTATACCTATAAATTATGAAAAATACAAAGTTTTAATCAATTAAATTGGTATCGACGAATTTTCCAAATACAAAGTTAAAACCATCTTTTCCCTCGTATTAAATTTAAACGCACCGATAATCGTAATCTTGTTTGTATTTTGTTAAATGAGAATTAAAATGGATTAGGACACAAATAGAGATTTCAACTAGCGTAGCTAGATTGGTAATCCTGGAATCTGAGTCAATTTCTCGAATGTAGAAATTCGAGGACGATTCTGAATTCCTGTCTCGAAGTCTTCATCCTCTCCAGTCAAATCCATTTTGAGGCAAGTATAGTTTGTGTTAGTTTTACAGTTATTTTAATAATCGCTTTACTGCAAGTTTAAACCACGATGCAAACACGAAACTCTCTCGGAGAGTATTGACTGCAACTATTGTGCTGATTGGGGACTGGGGGAGTAGAGTAATGTTTATGACCACATCTAACTGTAACTTAGAACTGTATTAGCTTACCCCTCATACACACGGGGATAAGCCGAATCGTATCAATATGATACAACTTTACATCCCAAGCCGGTCATATTCATTGCCTATTCAAATCTCACTATTTTACTACTGAAAAACTGTTCATTTCTAAACTGTTTAAAATTGCATGATTCTATTATTTATTTTAACTGTTTAAAATTAGCATGAATTGTACTTTGCTCCCTTCTGACTGGAGATACATTTTTAGGGGACATTGAGGATGCTGAGCTGTTAATCAGCAGCTACTACGACCCTGTTCTGTACCCTGTAGTGCTGCCAGAGTCCCCATTGGAGGACGTTGGGACTGAGGCCGATGAGCCGGCTGATAGATCGATTTTCTTTTTCAGCATTGTTGTTTATTTCAAACTCTGTTATTTATTTCAGTACATTTTCCAGTTGTATTTCAATTCAAATTTTAATAAAGTTTCATTTCTCGAATTTGAGTTATGATAAATATAGACGTTGTTGTATGGTTACCTGCTAATGGAACAGCTTACTCTGCCGTCGTCTCAACAACGGTGCAGGCTGGGCATGATCCGGTTCGACCCAATTATTTGGGATCGGGTCGTGACATATTTTAGTGGTGGCCCATGCAGGTCCTAACAACAACTTAGGAAAACATACCTAGAAACAATTAGAACACTAGAACAATAATTTGTCACAACATAGGTCCGATTTATATATACATAAATATTTTTGTTTGATTATAGACTGGTAGGATACCTTGCTTATGTTTGAACCCTAAACCTTCCAGATTATGACCAAGGAAAAGACCACCCCTTCTGGCGATGAGGTGTCATCATCTGAACACACCCCATCTCCCCCAGCACGTCCAAACCCTTCACCGTTGCAGCTGACCGACCGTCCCCATCAATCTCCAGCACTCCGCGGCGCTTATGCCACTACTTCTCAAGCGGCGAACCCTACACTTCCCCAGGCTGAGCCGCAGAGCCCTGCGATAATGGCCGCACCAGCTGCCCCACCAGTGCCCGTGGATCCCACTGATCTAGTGGGAATGCTATGACGAGTGCTTGAAGCCCAGAGAGCTCAAGCAGAAGCCCACCGAGAGCAGACTGCTACCCAAGCTGCAGCCCATCGCGAGCAGACCGCGATTATGAGAGAAGGCATGGAGAATGCCTACAACGTGGCTATGGCTGCCCTCGAGAGAGGAGAAACCACTTCATCAGAGCCACAACCTGCCAAGGTAAGCATGATTCAGGAGATAAGATTTATTTCATTAAGGCCATTCTTTTGATTAGAGGCGTATTATTACATGAATATTGGAGATATAGAGAGCTTTAAGAAGCAAGGCCCTCGACCTTTCAAAGGAACCGAGGGCATCATCTACGCCGATGAATGACTAGACAGCATGGAGCGTCTCTTGAGCGTCGCTCGACTCCCAGAGGACCTCAAGACTGAAGCTGTAGGACTCCAACTACAGGATGTGGCAAGCACCTGGTATCGGAATGAACCCCGACTCCAGGACAAACAGCTCGACTGGGACACCTTCAAGAGGCTGTTCCGCAGAAAGTTCTTCCCAACATCTGAGATACGGGAGATGGAAAGGCAATTCCAGGACCTGAAGCAAGGGAACATGACGGTCAGCGAATATACGACAGAGTTCGGCCGACTTAGCCGCTTTGCCCAGAACCTGGTAGCTAACCCCAAGGATCGTGCTGAACGATTCAGGTATGGATTAAGAGAAGAGATTTGCACCCTTGTGATCGCAGGTGGCGCCAAGACATATGAGAAGATCCTGATACGAGCTCAAGACGTGGAGAAGAGCCAGCTTTCTCGATCCAAGAGGGAGTATCCTGGAACTAGCAACTTCCAGGGTAACCAGAAGAGGCCCAACAACAACAACAACAACAGGCCTTCGCACCACCAGCAGCAGCACCATCAGGCAAGGACAAATGACAGAGCGCCTCAGAGGCAGATCCCTATCTGTGATTTTTGTAAGAGGCCGGGACATCAGTCGAACATATGCAGGAAGAAGCTAGGGCACTGCCTAGTCTGTGGGTCTGCTACCCACCAAGTGAGAGATTGCCCCTCATCAGTTCACCAGACCAGAACCAATCAGCAAAGAGCTCCCCTACCTACTCAACAACAACGGTTCGGACAGTACCAGCAGAAGACCGGGCGAGCTTTTGCCCTAGCAGCTGATGAGCAAGAACCAGAGCAGGAACCCACCGCTGATGTCATCACAGGTTCCATTTATGTGTTTTCACATCCTGCTCTAGCATTATTTGATTCGGGTGCATCACATAGTTTCATATCATCAGAGTTTATTTCTGCACACCACATAGATTCGGGACTTAGCAAAGTGATTAGTAGAGTTATGAATGGTGGTGGACCCATACCTATCACTGAGGCTTGCAATTGTCCCATAACAATCTCTGGCCATCAGTTCTTAACACCTTTACTAGTGATGCCCCTGTCCAACTATGATGTAGTCCTAGGGATGGACTGGTTAAGTGAACAGCATGCGCTGATAGATTGTCACTGAGGTTGTGTCATCTTCAGCCCACCAGGAGAATCAGAGTTTGAAATCTTTCGAGCTCCGAAAGACATGAAGAGTGTTACCTACTCCTCAATCACCGAAGAACCCGGGCCTCCTCACCCTATCATTGCGGAATTCATGGACGTCTTTCCAGATAGTCTTCCAGGATTGCCGCCGGATCGAGGTGTGGAATTCACCATTGATCTAGTACCCGGCTCTTTTTCTATTTCTCGGGGATGCTACAGAGTCAACCCCAAGGAGGCCAAGGAGATAAAGGATCAGATCGACGAGCTGAAGGCACAAGGATTTATCAGAGACGGGGCTTCACCCTGGGGAATACCAGTTTTGTTCGTGCCCAAGAAGGATAAAACCGTACGGATGTGCATCGACTACCGGGTGCTGAACAATATCACCATCAAGAACAAGTACCCCCTGCCCCGGATCGATGAACTATTTGATCAACTGAGTGGAGCTAAGGTATTTTCAAAGATAGATCTCAGATCAGGCTACCATCAAATCAAGGTCAGGAAGGAGGATATTCCCAAGACGGCGTTCAACACCAAGTATGGACAATTTGAATTCTTGGTCATGCCATTTGGACTGACAAATGCTCCTACGGTATTCATGAACCTCATAAACAAGATTTTCCATGAATATCTGGATTAGTTTGTTGTTGTCTTTATCGATGACATACTGATTTACTCGAAGACGGAGGAAGAGCATGAAGAGCACCTGAGGAAAGTGCTGAGCACCTTGAAGAAGGAGAAGCTCTATGGTAAGCTATCCAAATGCAAATTCTTTTTAGACAAAGTAGAATTTTTGGGCCATGTTGTCACAGGAAAAGAAATTTTGGTGGATCCAAAGAAGATAGCTGCTATTGAGAAGTGGACTGTACCAAGCTCGGTTGCAGAGATCAGGAGCTTTTTGGGTTTAGCTGGCTACTACCGGAAGTTTGTGAAGGATTTCTCCAAGATTGCGGAGCCAATGACAAAGCTTACCAGGAAGAACGAGGAGTTCATATGGTCTGAAGCTTGCCAGTCAGCTTTTGAGGAACTGAAGAAGAGGCTTACAACGCCGCCGGTACTTGCGCTACCCGCAGGTACCGGCGGTTTTTCAATCTATAGTGATGCTTTCGGTAAGGGATTGGGTTGCGTTCTTCAACAACACGGGAAAGTAATTGCCTATACATCTAGACAATTACGGACTCATGAGAAGAACTATCCCACACATGATTTGGAGCTTGCAGCGGTGATTTTTTGCTTTAAAGCTATGGAAGCACTACCTGTATGGAAAAGAGTAGAAATATTTACAGACCACAAAAGTCTGAAATATGTTTTCACTCAGAAGGAGCTGAACATGAGACAGAGACGATGGCTAGAGCTGATGAAAGATTTTGACATCAACCTGCAGTATCATCCGGGTAAGGCTAATATTGTTGCAGATACACTTAGTCGATACCCGATGGCAATGTTCTTGACCAAGGAGCGCCATTTACTGGAGGACATGGAGAAGCTGGGATTGGAGATTGTACTACCCGAGGAGGAAATGAAGAAACTGGGAAGAGAAGTCATCATACCAGGAGCTGAATCATCATTGATGTAATTGTAAGTGCGTTCAAGTCTTATGGACAGAATCAAGGAGGCATAATTCTAAGACGAGACGCTTTGCAAACTCAGAGACCAAGTGCTGGCAGGAATACTTGAAGGATTTTCAATCGCCAGCGACGGAGCACTGAAGAATGGTACGAGGCTGTGCATACCAACTGGCGAACTGAGGAACGAGCTGATGCAAGAAGCGCACCAGTCACAGTATTCCATACATCCAGGAGCCAACAAAATGTACCGGAATATGCGAACAATAGTATGGTGGTACGGAATGAAGAAGGACGTATCCAGGTATGTGGCTAGATGTTTAATTTGTCAGCAAGTTAAAGCTAGTAGGCAGAGACCAGTAGGATTATTGCAGTCGCTTGACATTCCAGAGTGGAAATGGGAGTACATAACAATGGATTTTGTATCGGGACTGCCTCGATCCCAAGGATGGAAGGATGTCATTTGGGTTATCGTGGACCGACTGACGAAGTCAGCTCACTTTATCCCCTTTAAGGTTGGTTTATCCACCGAGAAGTTGGCAGCACTGTACATGCGACACATCTACCGGATTCATGGAGTTCCGGTAAGTATCGTATCTGACAGAGATACTAGATTTACCTCTTACTTTTGGAAGAGTTTGCATGACAGCTTGGGAACCCAACTGAAGTTCAGCACCGCCTACCACCCTCAGACTGACGGACAATCGGAGAGAACAATCCAGACGTTAGAAGATATGCTGAGATCCTGTGTCCTAGAATTTGGAGGGTCTTGGAAAGACCATTTGCACTTGGTAGAGTTCTCTTACAACAACAGCTACCAAGCTAGCATCGGGATGACACCGTTCGATGCACTATATGGACGTCGTTGCCGCACTCCACTTGCTTGGGACGACGTTGGAGAACGAGTGTTGCTTGGATCGGAGATGGTGACCGACGCAGCAGAGAAGGTGAGAATGATCAGGGACAAGCTCAGGATTGCCCAGGACAGACAGAAGCATTGGGCTGATAGCAGCAGACAACCTTTGGAGTTTGAAGAAGGCGACAGTATGTTTGTGAAGATCTCACCTACCAGAGGAACAATCCGTTTTGGTATAGCAGGGAAGTTAAGCCCCAGGTACATTGGTCCATTTGAAGTACTTAGAAGGATTGGAGAAGTGGCTTATCGGGTGGCTCTACCCCCAAGTCTCGAAGGCGTCCACAACGTCTTCCACGTCTCGCAGCTGAGACGCTACATCCCAGACCCGAGCCATATCCTGGACCATTCAGAGCTGGAGATTGGACCCAGCCTCACAGTGCTAGAGAAGCCAGTGGCGATATTGGACCGAGGCGAGAAGAGAACCAGGAACACCGTGACGCCAATAGTCAGAGTGATGTGGCGGCACAACTCACCAGGCGAGTCGACCTGGGAGCGAAAAGACCAGATGCGGGAGCAGTACCCGTACCTATTTGAGACTTAAGGTAATCCCTAACCTTGCCTTTAATTTCGAGGACAAAATTTTCTAAGGAGGGAAGATTGTGAAACCCAATTTTTGTGAATTAATATTAGTGCTATATTATTATTATATTAGTATTTTTATTATTATTTTTTATTATATTTATTAGTATTATTGTTGAGTGTTAAAAATTATTTCGAAAATTAATTAACAAGGATTTTTGGATTCGAACCCATATCCGAGTCCGAACCCAGACCCGAGCCTGAACCCAGATCCAATCCCTTCATCACTCTCCCTCTACTTCCTCACAACCACACAACCCCCTCCCCACCCCTCTACTTAAAACCTATTTCTACTCAAACTCCTCACAGAAGAACCACACCCCTCTCTCTCTTCCGTTCTCAGAACTCTCTCCTTCCCGAAACCCGGCGCCCCGAAGCTTCCCTCCGGCCCGACCCTTCGCCGGATCCTGCAGCCGCCCGCTGGCCGCGCCCTGCACCCGACGCCGTCGGCGACCCCCTGGCCTGCGCCCCCGCGCCACGGCCTTCCCGCAGCCGTCTCCCAGCGTGCGGCCCTTCCCGTCGCGACCTAGCACCGTTGGAGCCCTAGTCGGCCTTCCCGCGCCCGACGTCTCCCGGCCACGCCCCGGCGCATCCCGCGCCGACTTTCGGCCGCCTTCACCGGCTTTCCGCGGCTCTCCGGCCGCCCGGACCCCGCAGTCCTGTGCGCCCCTCCCTGGCGCAGCGACCCCGCGTCCGTGCCCTAGTTTCTCGATGACACCGCGGTCCTGAACTGTTGTTTTCCTGCCGTTCTCTCTGCTGTTCGGATCTTTATTCTTTCTTAATCATCTGAGAGCTCTAGCCGAGCAACCCGAGGTATAACCCCTGTCCCGTCCCATTTTTATACAGTCTATAATGAGAATGGTCCCCGATTCCCTCTTGGGAATTCGGTTTTAGCGACGTCGTATTTTTCGAAACCTTCGAAAAGGTTCTGTTGGTTATTTTGGATTTTCGGAACTTTTCGGAAATTGGTTTTTGGTATATTTTGAGCTTTCCGGATTTTTTGGTAGCGTTCTGTGACGTTTTGGTTGGATTCAGACTTCCGAAAATTATTTTGGGTCGTTTCGAATTTATTTGTGGATTGGTTGTGTTTACTTTATATATATATATATTGAGGATTCCCTGGTTTGGGATTTGCAGGAAAGATTTATCGGCATATTTCCCAATTTTTGGGTTGACCAAAAACAGAGGAGATGCTGCCGAATTTTTCCGTAAATTTTAGAATATTTTAAAAATGAGTTTAAAATGGATTTCGGGATTTTATTTAATATTGGATTTTGGGCGACGACCGTATCGGTCAATGGGCCCCGGCTAAGTGCAAACGAAACCGGCTTCGCCCGAACGTTGAGACATTAGCCTAGTTGAAGATTGGACCATATCTGAGACTCGATAAATAATTATTTTATCTTTATTTTTATCATTTAATTTTATTCATATTTAATTTACTTAAAGTTTAGGACTAACGGCAGTTTTGACTTATTTCAATTTATGTAAATAAATTGTAATGGGCATAAGCCCAGCTGGTTGTTGGTCTGTAACTATATTTGGTAGTGTAGGTTTTTGGTTGTTGCTGATTTTGCGGGTTTTTGTAGCGTTCGAATAAATTTAATAAAAGTAATTTCGTATAAAATTAATAAAGGTTTTCTCACCTAAAATCTACAAGTTTTAGTATTAATTAAGATCATGTATTTCTCACTAAATAAGAAATTAGTTTTATACCTATAAATTATGAAAAATACAAAGTTTTAATCAATTAAATTGGTATCGACGAATTTTCCAAATACAAAGTTAAAACCATCTTTTCCCTCGTATTAAATTCAAATGTACCGATAATCGTAATCTTGTTTGTGTTTTGTTAAATGAGAATTAAAATGGATTAGGACACAAATAGAGATTCCAACTAGCGTAGCTAGATTGGTAACCCTGGAATCTAAGTCAATTTCTCGAATGTAGGAATTCGAGGACGATTCTGAATTCCTGTCTCGAAGTCTTCATCCTCTCCAGTCAAATCCATTTTGAGACAAGTATAGTTTGTGTTAGTTTTACAGTTATTTTAATAATCGCTTTACTGCAAGTTTAAACCACGATGCAAACACGAAACTCTCTCGGAGAGTATTGACTGCAACTACTGTACTGATTGGGGATTGGGGGAGTAGAGTAATGTTTATGACCACATCCAACTGTAACTTAGAACTGTATTAGCTTACCCCTCATACACACGGAGATAAGCCGAATCATATCAATAGGATACAACTGTACATCCCAAGCCGGTCATATTCATTGCCTATTCAAATCACACTATTTTACTGCTGAAAAACTGTTCATTTCTAAACTGTTTTAAATTGCATGATTCTATTATTTATTTTAACTGTTTAAAATTAGCATGAATTGTACTTTGCTCCCTCCTGACTGGGGATACATTTTTAGGGGACATTAAGGATGCTGAGCTATTAATCAGCAGCTACTACGACCCTGTTCTGTACCCTGTAGTGCTGCCAGAGTCCCCATTGGAGGACGTTGGGACTGAGGCCGATGAGCCGGCTGATAGATAGTTTTTCTTTTTCAGCATTGTTGTTTATTTCAAACTCTGTTATTTATTTCAGTACATTTTTCAGTTGTATTTCATTTCAAATTTTAATAAAGTTTCATTTCCCGAATTTGAGTTGTGATAAATATAGACGTTGTTGTATGGTTACCTGCTAATGTAACAGCTTACTGCCGCCGTCTCAACAACGGTGCAGGCTTGGCATGATCCGGTTCGACCCAATTATTTTGGATCGGGTCGTGACACTCATCTATATGATTTGGTCACTGACTCCCAGAGCCATCGGGGACTTCTCTTTTTTTTGTTAGACGGGCGTCCCTTTCAGCGCAAGGTAGCTAGCCCCGCTGCAAGTCCCCGCCTAACCCGTGCAAAGTACTGCTATTTATTTGTTTCCCAATGCCCGCAACGATCCCGTGGCCTCGGGTTGTCGTGCGGGGAAACTCTCACCTTGTCGACAAGTTGTTTGTTTTCCAATGCCCGCAGCGGTCCCGAGGCCTCGGATTGCCGTGCGGGGAAACTCTTACTTTGTCGACAAGTTGTCCAATGACCATGCAAGACTCGACACAAACTGACGTCTCACACAATCATGCTACCTCTAGTGTTACCATGACTTTCGGGACCAAGTTCAATACTTTCCAAATCTGAGACCGCCTCGCCGACCTATAGTCGCGAGGCCTCACCGACCTGTAGCCGCGAGCATACCTTCCATGTTACCATATCATTTCATTCAACTCAATGCCTATTCGATAGTCTTTTCTCCAAAAACTCATTTCGTCGACCGTGGTTCATGCCTTAACGCTACGTCCGAGCATCGTGCCTCAAACCGACTTACGTTCTACGCGACGCTATCGCCCAAGTCATACTTTATATAACGGGCCTTGGGATCGTGGAACTATTTAACTTGACAACCATAGAATGAGCGGGACAGCACTTGGAATGACTTAGGTCGACCGGCATAACATTGCCTAACTTACTCAAGCCTACAACTTAACGAGCAAAGGCTATGCCAAGCCTTGCGTTATGAGAGCGTGCATGCTTTATCGAGCATTTACGCGGACGATGCCTATGACTTAGACAAGTCCATAGTCTTGTGTCAAGACCAACTTTACTACTTCCCAAGTCACGAGACAAAGGGCGACGCCTAAGACTTAGGCTATGTTCATAACTTCGCCGACTCAACCAACTTTCCTTCTCCCAAGCCATGGGATGAAGGATCGAGTGTCATTTTCAAAGCACGTCGTGCACCAACTCTAAGCCGACCGTTGGACCTTTTTTTCCATGTTCTAACTCATTTCGACCCGTCGGGATTATTCCCTTAGCTATGTGGATTCATCTCTTTTATTATTAAGCCTACTTGTGCAAGTTGAAAACACGATTTATTATGTGATGGCAAAGATGAGGCAAGTTCACCGAAACTATCCCACCTGAGCGAGCGGTCGCCTCGACCGAGCGATGTCTCCAAGTAGCCGTTGCAAGGCTAAGTCCGAACGCCGTCGGCGTTTCTATTCCTCCGATTGACTGAGTGGGACGGGGCACTACAGCTTTGCATGAAGGAGACGGATTCAATAGACGATTTCTTCATGCGGCTCACCACAAACGTCAACACACAAAGGGCGTTGGGAGGAACGGTAGCGGAGGCTACTGTTGTGAAGAATTTTTTAAGATCCGTCCCCTCGAAGTTCGTCCAAATTGCTTCGACGATAGAGCAATTTGGAGACTTCACGACGATGACCGTGGAGGAGGTCGTCGGTCGACTAAAGACCTACGAAGAGCGCGTTGGTGGGACTGCTAACAAAGAAGAGGATAGACTCCTCTTGATGATGAAGGAGTTGATGGCTCATGATAAGAAGCTCTCGTATGGTGGAGGACGCCAAACCGGCGGCCGAAGATGCCGTGGTCGCGGACGAGGGCGTGGCGAACAACAACGCAACAACGACCGTCGAGAAGGTCAAGATCGTGACGAAGGTGGTAAATATAAAACACAAGTCGAGTGTTTTTATTGCTATAAAATGGGCCATTATGCTGCAGAATATCGTTTGAAGAAGAAAAACGAAGAAAGAGCGCACATGGCCGAGGCATTTGATGACAATGAACCGGCTCTTCTAATGGTGGAAAGCGAAGAAGTACAGTCATCTCTGGTATGCTCGAACCTTCTTTTAAATGAAGAAAATGTACAACCAAGTATTTTTTCCAGTGACTTGGAGAAATCATGTTGGTACCTTGATACGGGAGCTAGCAACCATATGACGGGGTTCAAAGATTTTTTCTCTGATCTAGACGAAACAGTGAAAGGGAAGGTGAAGTTCGGCGATGGCTCTTCAGTGGAGATCTGTGGTCAGGGTGCAATCTTCTTCAAAGACCAAAAACAGAAGCACAAAGTCTTCACCAACATCTACTATATCCCGAAACTCCGCACCAATATTGCGAGTTTGGGACAGTTGGAGGAGAACGGATGCAAGATCGTCATGGAGGACGGATTCTTGTGTTTGTTCGATCGAGAGAGGTGACTCTTGGCGAAGGTGGAGAGGTCCAAGAATCGACTTTATATTCTCAACATGAAGACGGACGCTCCGGTGGCTCTGCTAGCAGAAAAGTACAAAGACGAGGCATGGCTGTGGCACGCTAGATGGGGACATCTCAACTTTCGAGCACTTCATAATATGGGGCGACTCAAGATGGTGGAGAGGATGCCCTCTATTGAGCACTCACAAGAGCTTTGTGATGGATGCTTGGTGGCAAAGCAAAGACGATTATCATTCCCGAAGGCTGCAACGGGCCGTGCATCGGCCTCTCTTCAATTGGTGCATGGGGATCTTTGTGGACCCACAAATCCTGCCACCCTGGGAGGTAAACAATATTTCTTCTTGCTAGAAGACGATTACAGCAGGTTTATGTGGGTGGAGTTATTAAAGTCCAAGGATGAGGCCTTGGATGCTTTCAAAAGACTAAAAGCAAAAGCGGAGATGGAGACGGAACTCAAGGTGAAGGGATTCCGTAGCGATCGAGGTGGGGAGTTCACATCCAAGGCATTCAACGCCTACTGTGAGGAAGTCGGGATCAAACGATTCCTCACAGCCCCTTATTCTCTACAGCAGAACGGCGTAGTGGAGCGCCGCAATCAAACTGTCATGGGGACTGTTCGGAGCCTTCTAAAATACAAGAGCATGCCCACGCATTTTTGGGGAGAAGCTGTGGCAAC
>JANAVB010006908.1:47500-55593 GCA_029216955.1 Iris pallida | reverse complement strand
TATATATATAATATGATATATAATATATATATATAGATATATATATATATATATATTTTTTTTTTTTTATATATGTATTAATAAATTATAAAATAGTTACACAAAACGTATATATATATCCTGGTGTTTATACATATTTATATATGTAACTATTCCACAAATTCTATACAGGCAATACAATATCTTAAATATAATCAATATAATAATAAATATTATATAATAATAATCTCAATAGTATTGATAAATAAAACAATAATATAATAACAAAACGATTACAATATCCCATAATCGGTATTGCATCTACTTAAAAATATGTCTACAGGAATCTTTGTGTACAATGGATGCCTACATGGGCTTGGGCTTGTTACGGGTCCAGTCCGAACTGGTTTGGTACAACCGGGTCTCCTAAACGTCAAATAATAATAATAATAATAATTAATTAAACTTATTTATAATGGTCATGCTATAACTTGGCCTGGTTTTTCTAGTTAGGACTTATGGCTCGGCATTCCCCTACCATGGCTAATACTAGTCAAAGCACGCTACTGCACTATCCGTACCATGATTCCTAGTCGTCTGGTACTCCAAAACTCAACCATGTCTAAAATCATTTACCGTAAAACTAACTAAAAATATTTATAAAAATTCTAAAATCACCATTTAAATAAAATAAATAAATAAATAAAATATTTCAAAAATTTTGGAAGGGAGGCTACAGAAAGCCTGGCTGGAGTATTGGCAAGCTACGCCAATATGTCGAAGTTGTAGTGCTTGATCGGCCCTACTGCCGTGTCTTTCCTTAAAGGTTTGTCAAAGTGAACCTTTTCCCTTTGCTTGTCTACTGCAGGGTTTGAGACGGACCTGCTTTCGATGCATCAGGTGTAGTGGGGGCAGGGGTGGAGGCACTTCTGTAGATACCAATTATAGGAACGAGATGTAAAGCACTATCTAGAGGGAGGGGGTGAATAGAGTAGGCAACGAAAAATTAGCTATTATAAAATTGTTAGTAGCAAGATCACATAATATATCACGATATATAAATGTAAAAGTAGAGAGCAGAGAGCAAATGCGAACACAAGGATGTATACCGGTTTCCTCTTGTAAGGACTAGTCCAGTCGGACTTGAACCCACTATGGAAAAACACCGTAAGTTTTCATCCAAAGTCCTTGTAACTTCTACAACACGAGCTTTTGATCCGAAGTACTCGACCAACTTCAATTGTGAAGTGTCTTTCTTCAATCAAGCCTCTGATTACAATTACTCTAAACTTTTAGGCAGTACGTACTGGCAAATCGACTAGAGGATTGTAACTGGCTTGGGATGTAAAATGAATAGCTCAGAACACTTTGGAAGAACGTATTAGGACATAGAGACGATAAGAGAGAATGTTTGTGTGTTAAAATGGTAGAAATTCTTCTCTATTATAAGTTTTTCAAAGGAAGAATTTGGGCAAAATTCATACAGAATTCTCTAAGAGAATCTCGTAAATAGCCGTTGCATCCGTAACTACGAAATAGCCAAGTTCAAAATCCAAATGGCACTAACCAAATCTAGCGAAACTTGGGCCGAATTCTGTTGGTCCAGAATTGGTTTGGTTAGTATTTTGTAAATCAGGTTTTGGGCTTTTTGAAAGGTAAAGCAGTTAGGAAGTAGATTGGGCTTTTGTAAGTGGCTTGTTTTCAAAAATGAAAGGTGTTAGCCCAATGATTATATCATGTTTTTGAATATGGCTAATCAATTAAGTTTAACATAATGACGTCACTAATATTCATGTAATCACTATCATCTTGCTACTTAAACTTACACATTATAAACTTAGCATTATCCTAATGTTCTACATCTTATTTCTATGTTTTGTATCATAATGCATCATACTGCTTTGTTTGCGTAACATGTGCTTTCAGACATGTAGTAAGCATGATCAAACATAATCAGATCAGGACATATGCAATGGAAAATTATTAATGATGGGCCAAAGACGGTGTTATACAAGGAACCGAAAGGTATTTAGATTTTAGATCTGTTTATCTTTGGACGACTACCGTCAAGGAAAAAGGCATCTTCAATTCTGCTCAAATATAAGAAGAAAGGCGTCATTAAAGGGCTATTGGTTGTATTTTTTCAATATTTTTTATATTTATTGAGTCTAGGAATACGATGTACATGCGTTATACTGGCAAATAGGCTACCCAAGAAACATTTTCAAAATACCCTTTCATTTTGAGCAACCCACTTACAAAAGCCCAAACTACTTCCTAACTGCTTGACTTTTCAAAAATCCCAAAAACCAATTTGCAAAAACACTAACAGAACTCCAATAGAATTCGGCCCGAATTCGGCCAGAGTTCAGTTAGTGCCCGTTGGATTTTGAACTTGGTCATCCCGTAGTTACGGATGCAACGGCTATCTGTCGAGATTTGCTCAAAGAGTTTTGCCCGAATTCTGTCAGAATTTGCCTTTGAAAAATTATAAATAGAGATGGATTTCAATCATTTCAACTCACTCATTCACTTTCTTATCTCTTCTCTCTGAGCCTTATACGTTCTTCCAAGGTGTTCTGAGCTATTCATTTTTAAATCCCAAGCCAGTTACAATCCTCTAGTCGATTTGCCAGTACGATACAGTCTAGAAGTTTCAAAGTGATTGAATCAGAGGCTTGATAGAAGAAAGACACTTTATAATTGAAGTTGGTTGATTACTTCGGATCAAAGCTCACGTTGTAGAAGTTGCAAGGACTTCGGATTGAAAACTTGCGATATTTTTTCGTAGTGGATTCAACTGGAAGTTAGAGTTCTTTTCGACTGGAATAGTCCTCACAAGAGGAAACCAGTATACATCATTGTGTTTGTGTTGCTTTCTGCTCTCTACTTTTCATTTACATACTTGTGATATATTATGTGATCTTGCTGCTAACATTTTTAATTAGCTAAATTCCCCTGCCTACTCTATTCACCCCCTCTAGAGTATTGTGCTTTACAATTCGTTCCTATAAAAGGGTATTTAAACGTTTCTTAGGTAGCCTATTTGCCAGTACGATGTAGTATACATTGTATTCCTAGACTCAATAAATATAAAAAATATATTGATAAAATAGGAAAACTAATAGCCTTTTGATGACGCCTTTCTTATGATACTTGAGCAGACCTGAAGACACCTTTTTCCTTTACGGCGGTCGTCCAAAGATATAAAAAATCTGTAAATCTGAATACCTTTCGCTGATCGGCCAACGGAACCCCCGATGCGAGGCCCCGATAGGTCGTTGGGTGGTTCAAAGAAATCTCCTTGTATAACGCCGTCGTTGGCCCATTAATAATTCTCCATTGCATATTTCCTGATTTGATCATGTTTGATCAAGCTTGCTGCTTGTCTGCAAGTACATGTTAGATGAACAAAACAATATATGATGCAGTATGATACAAGCAACAATATGGTATAATGAAAGCATATAACAATGCTAAGCTTAAGTAGCAACATGATAGTGATTACATGAATATTAGTGACGTCATGATGTTAACTTAATTGATTAGCCATATTAAAAAACATGATATAATCAATGGGCTAACAATCCCCCTTTTTTATTACGAAAATCAGTTTAAGATAATAGAAAAGATGCATGTCTCACTAATAAACACATAATACTAGAATATTGTGTGCTAACTTAAACTTATTTCCTCCGTTGATATGATCAAAAAATAAGCTACCCCGTAATTAAAGCTAAAATTAACTCAAGCATGTAGGACAAAGGTAAATAATCATGACAAGGATTAGGAGAAAATGTACTGACAAGTTAAGAAAATTACACAAAATAGAAAAATATGTCAAAACATAATATAGTTTGTTGAATGTTAACAAAGAAAACAAATCAGCAATACATAGTTTACCAACTAGAAATCCAAAAATGACATTCAAAACAAAATATGAATAAATATACTGTAGTTTTGAAATAGACAATAAAGAATTTTAAACAAGTAAAATAAATATTGGTCATAAATAATTCATGAGAAAAAATTTGCAGATCTAGTATATACCAAATAAATATATTGAGACTTTTAACAATGATCACAAAAAAATGATTCAAAATTTCCCATACAAATTAGTGAATCAATTCCATAAAGAGTATAATCATCGAAAGAAATCAAAATAAATATACTAGAACCTATGCAAATCTATACCAAAGTTCATGCATTTGAATTCAATTACCTTAGCATGATATATATATATATATATATATATATATATATTATATAGATATATTATTATTATATATATATATAATATATATATATATATATATATATATATATATATATATATATATATATCTATTAGATAAACATGAAGGTAAAGAAGACAAAATACTTGAGAAAAAAATTTTAGTCGATTGAATGCTCCTCCGCAAAATATGATCAGTCTAAATATAGATAATCATGAACTTTGAGATAAAACTTCAATAAAAAGCCAAAATAATAAAAACTCAAGAAATAATCAAATAAAGATGATTAAATATATTTGGCAAGATAATCTTTAGATACTCAAAAAATGAGGGAATTAAAAAAAAATAATAATCATATATTCTCTCATAAACTTACTAAAATAAAAATAATGAACAAATCAACAAGATATTTTAAGTAAAGAATATGTGTCCGTGATGAACCAGGTATACCACATATTAAGGACATAAAAGAATTTAAACAATTAATTTGCACCCCCTTAAAATATGTGTATCTATTTCCAAAGTAATTTATATGCCAAGATAAAAAATCACAAGATCTATGGAATATTCAAGATATGCATCTTTCTTTCCTTTGATCAAATGCATAAAGTTCCAAACTTAAAAAAATATCATCTTTAGGCAAGTAAAAGAAATATCCAATAAATAAATGCTTAAATATGAACAAACAAAATATGTCTCCAATAAAAAAAATTTAAATAAAAAAATTCATGACTGTAAAGGATTTTTGAAAACTGTCTTGATACGAATTAACGGACAGATTCATAAATCAGAGAGAAATCAAAAAGACTTTTGAAATGCGCAATCTATTATGAAAAAACTGTCTTAATAAATGTTCGAATGCGTCTGTTTAGTCTTCAGACTGACGGCTGACGATTCAAATTCTTATATCACGAAAACAGTTTTAATAGAAGAATCCATAAATCGTAAATAACGTATTTTCAACAAATAAACATAACTAGATAAATGTCCAAAGAAAAATGTATGGCATGTCAAGGGATAATTGATTTGAAACAATTAACTGCTCCACCTTTACATGGCTATATCCAAAATAATAGTATTAACAAAATTAAAAAAAAACTTCAGAGATATATTTCCAGAAGTAGGAGACTTAAAAAAATATTAGGTCTTCTTATCAAAGTTCATTTGTTCCCTTTTCGTTCGGTGTATCCACATAAGCGTAGGTTTAAAGAGAAAAAACACTTTGAGAGAGAGAATTCAATATGCCTGACTTTTCTCCTGCAAAGAGTTACTGCTATAGACAGTAAATAATTTGAATAAGAAGAATATAATAAAAAGATTAAAATCATGAATATTACACAAGCAAATCACAGACCATAATATTCAATGAGTAGTCATAAGATCTTAAAGTCTGAATATTGAATAGTGTGACAGAAAAATGAATATATCAAAAGATGACAAACATTAACTTATGAAGATCAATGTATGTTACCTTTTGTAAAAAGAATTAACAATATTATCCATCAAAGCTAAAATTAAAAATCATCAGATAACAATTAACTAAATCTCAATAAATTTTTAGTTTATAAAGCGTTGATCAATCTTGGGTTAGCTGTAGGGGTACTGTCCCAACTAACGGAGGTTCACCGGGGAACACTTAAGTACTGCTTCGCTTTATCCATAGCCGTGGTGACAGACAGATCCTTTGTAGGCTTGTTCCCAAAATAAATCTCTTCTTTAATAATCTAGAATTTAAGAAGAATTTGTGCAATATGAAATCAATTATATTTTATGGACTTAATTTTTTTAGAGCAATGTAGCATACGGTATAAGAAATATCAATTACATTTATTCATATGTGCTACAAATTATTGGGTAACAATAAAATATAAATATTTGTAAATCAAAATGTAAGACCCAGATATGCTAACGGATTCTAAAACCTAGGGGACTGGGTTTAGTACCTTGGATCCATAACTAGATACTAGTTGCAAATAGACCTTAATAAATCTTAAGGTTATAAAGTATTGATCACTTTGGGTTAGCTGTAGGGCCAGTTCCCAGCTAGCGGTAGTCCGAAGACTAGTTAACCATGTCGCTTCATGCTCTTTACACCTGTATGACAGAAGAAATCTTTCGGCTTATACCCAAAATAATCGCTACTTTTAAGAAATTAGATTTAAAGGAATATATGCAGTATCATCGAACAACATCAAAATCTAGAATCCCTAAATATAAAAGAAGTAAATACCCAAAGAATGGTTTATCAAGATCAAGATACAAAAAGAAATTATTTAAATAACAGTCATGTATCCAAAATGTCAACCAAAAAGCCAAGAAAAATATCATTAAAGAGGCTTTGGGGAAGAAGCTAATAAAGAGAACAACATAAATTTGTTCCAAGTAATCTATAGCTAAAGTATAAGATAAGCACAAGTTTGAAACTACTTTTTAAAATAATATAGAACTTGAACTTAACTCATATATCCCCATAAAGGTGTTTATACAAAATATATATTAATATAAGAAACATATGAGCAATATTTGAATGACAATAAATTATTCATGTATCCTTAATAAGCAAAAAAAAATTATCACAAGATAAAAACATGCATAAATATGCTTTATCAGACAAAGATGTAATTGATTCATAAGAACTTAATCAAAATAAAATTTGAGAATCAATAATGAATATATTATGCAAGCACAAGGTTAACATAAAAGCATATGTATATACTTTTCAAGTAAATAGAAGACTTGTGCTAAACATACATACTTACAAAATACCGATCAAAGTAAATATGACATGTTAAAGACAAATCGGTAAGAAGTGACCATTAAAAAATATTAAAGACGAAGAGTCAAAAACATATTTAACCAAAAAAAAGCTCCTATGGACTACAGTGGTATGCATGCTTCAAGAATAAAGATTAAGAATAAAAAACATACATAGACAAATGTATCACACTAATAGAAAATAAAATATTATATAGTGTGAACTAATCATTTAAGCTAAACAGCTAGTCATGCTAGGATTATATCTCATATTGATTCAAACAATAAACAACTAAAAGATATCAAATAGCAAGACACTAATAAGAACATGTTAGATTCTATAAATAAAACCATAAAATAAATTATTTAGCATGTTATCAAAGTAGTTCAAGTAACCACACTTATGTTGGTGCAGTTGCATGGAAGATGACCTTTGTATTTGTGCAACCACCAACACATTCTATGGTTCTCAGCTTCACCTGAAATATTAGGTAAAGCTTTGGTCCAACACTTGGATCCACATTTGTTAGCTTTTGGAATCCATTTACACAAGTTCATATCAACTAGTTTTCTAATCTGACAATGATTAGAACGTGTCCATCCATACCACAATAATGACAGAAACTATTAATATTAGTACTATGTGCAGCAGTATGAGAACGTGCAGTGGTGTGATATGATGTGCATGGATACTTGTAATAGAAAGCATAGTTGCGCGAAGCATTAGCTTTGCTTGCTTCCTTTATAAAAGATATGTCATGTGTGATTTTGTAAGGTGCTATGTGTCTTGTGTTAAACTGAGTCATAGGTTGTACTACCTGCTTTTCTAGTCTAATCTCTAATTTTTTAGAGTTAACACATATCTCATCATATTTAGCATTAAAAGCATCAATTCTATATGAAGCAATAGAATACTTCTTCTTTTCTGATTCTAATTCCTCCTTAAGTTTAGCATTTTCTTGAGTGCTTTTCTAAATGCAATCAAGTGCCTCATGCAATCTAAACTCAAGAGTAGAAATCTCAGTAGAATTATCAGAAGGAGAAGTATTTCTAGCATCATTCAATAAGCAAGTAAGCTTTTTCATTCTCACGCTTATAGGATAGAATATCATTTATAGCTTGCTT
>JANAVB010006908.1:0-42500 GCA_029216955.1 Iris pallida | reverse complement strand
TGGGCCCAGTGCTGGCGCAGTGCGCTATTCGAATTTCGAATTTTTTCGATTTTCGGTTGGCGTGTCACCTTTTTCCAAAAAAAAAAAACAAATAAAGAATTAACCTAGTTAGGGCTGTGTGCCCACACTCTCCCATTTTTTCGAAATTTTTCGTGATTTCGAAATTACCTTTTCAATTATGTTGTATTTTCTTTTTTGTCTCCAGGGCTTTTGTGTTTTCCGGGCCCTGGCACTTGTACTGCTCGTTTAGAGCCTCGCTTTTCTTTCAATAAAATTGTCGCTTTGAAAAAAAAATATATATATATATATATATATATATATATGTATGTATTTTTTTTTATCCTCACACATTCATTCTTAAATTCTCCAAATTCATCCTTAAATTCTCCAATTCTCAGGCCAGCCTCTTGAGCTCCCCTAGACTCCTTGTCCGCATTTGTCCTTAAAGTCTCCACATTCATCCTTAAATTCTTCACGTAGTTATAACAAACACTTATAACAAATCCTTTCCACACACATTCAACCTTAAATTCTCCACCGGGTGCCCCTAACTTCCCAGGGTGCAGGAAGCGATCACCAAATGAACCTCTCGACAGACTACCGAGTGGCCCCCCTCGACCCCAGACACATTCTCCTTCACCTATCTTCAGATCGCGATCACAGGACCGTGTGGTCCAAGGGAACCTACAAGATTGACACCCACAAGATGAAGATTATCAAGTGGTCACCAGGTTTCAACACCATAGAAGATTCAGCTACGGTTGCAGCTTGGGTCACCCTTTCCAACCTCCTTCTCATCTGCTTTGTTCCCGCGGCGCTAAAGTGCATCGCCAACTCCTTCGGGACGTACGTAGCGTCGGCTCTCGAGACCAGTAACCTCACCAAAGCCCACTACGCCAAAATCTGTGTTGAACTAGACCTCACATCAGAACCACCCAACTTCATCAACATCGAGCTAGGCAATCATACTCACACCCAACAAATCCTCTACGACAACCACGTATTGTTCTCCAACCACTGCCACCTAAGAGGCCACCTTCCTAAGAACTGTCTTCGCCTGCATCTGGAGCTTAAAAAGAAGCCATCTAGGAAAGACTACGACCTACCGGTTGGGAAGCCCCCCAAGTCGCCCATTCTTCCCTTTTCGAATACCCACATTCGATTCGATTCCAGTATCGGAGAGCCAGACTCCAACGATCCTCCGAGCAAGGCCCTGATCCCCTTCATTCCCCAACACATAGAGATCTCCAACCAATTCGCCATTCTCGACTCAGAGGACCCGGAGCCCGACAACCCTCAAGAAGGCTCTAGCACCCCCGAGTTGCCACCCTCCTCCCCCATATCCTCGTGAGTGGAGGACGCTACCGACTCAGGCAACGCAGATCACCGACAACTCCCCTCTGGTCAGGAGGCCGCCCCCCTGACCCCTCCTTCCTCCAACGAAACACTTCAATCCCCCAGTACGATCCCAGTCGAAGACATCCTAGCCATCCTTGGACCCGACCAAGTGAGGAGAGGCCTCCAAGTTCTAGCCGCATGAGCCCCCCTCCAGCAACTATTAATCTAGAATTCGCACGACTCCCTAGCCATTCCCCCGGAGGAGACAGCAGTCGACACAGCTGGCAATCTGATAGGACCTCACTCCGGTCCGCTCGAGTGCCACAACCACAATCCGCCCACAACATCGATCGTCAACCCGATTGACCCCCAACGGAGCAAATCAGGCACCGACAAAACTACCACCATCCAAACCAGATCTGCCGCAAGGCAGAATATAAAACACCCCCACAATCTTTAAATGCTTAACATCCTATCTTGGAACGTTCGAGGTCTGGCTAATAAACCGACATTAAGAAGAATTACTAGTCTTCAGAAAATTTACAAGATCGACATCTTCATCATCATTGAACCCAAAATCCCCTCCAAACGTCTCAAATCTACCCAGTTGGCTCTGGGCCTCCCCACGGCGATTGCCGGCAGGCACGACATCTGGATTCTCGGATTGAAGGAGGTTAAACTCGACATCATCCAAGACACCCAACAAGCCCTCTCTTGCTGGGTCACTCACCCCACCCTTCCGGAGCGGGCTATCCTTTCAGCGGTCCACGGTAGCTGTGTCATCGCAGAACGGAAACACCTATGGAACGACCTTCTCGACACCTATCTCCACAACACCAACACCCTCTGGCTTTGCATAGGTGACTTCAACGCCATCACCAGCAGAGACGAGAAGATTGGAGGTCGCCCTACGCCCCTATCAGCCATGCAAGACTTCAACAACTTCATCTTCAATGCTCACCTTACTCCTCTTCAGTTCAAAGGCAGCGAATTTACCTGGTGTAACATGCAGGACGGCGACCGTCGTCAATACTTTCGTCTGGACAGAGCCCTCACTAACGCGTGCTGGCATGGTATGAGGATCAGCTCCACCCTATCCCACCTTAACTCCACCGAATTCGACCACGCCCCAATCCTGGTGGAAATCAAAAACAAATCCCACCCATCCAAAAAAAACTTCTAATTCTTTGACTTTTGGACCGACCACCCGCAATTCTTGAGCATCGTGGCAGAAGCGTAGAATAGTCAGGACTCCCCTAATCCTCTCACTCGGGTCAGCAACAAGCTCAAAGCCACCAGGAAAGCTCTTTCCAATTGGAGCAAACAAGCATTCGGGGACATCTTCCAAGCGATACGCGTCGTAGAGAACGATGTCACCCGAGCTGAAGCTTTATTCCTCTCCGACCGATCCCCTGCGACTAGGAGAGCCTTGAACCTAACCAAGGCTATGCTCAAATTCAGGCTCAAAGTTGAGATCGACTTCTGGAAGCAGAAAGCCAGACTGAAATGGGACAGCGACGGGGATAAAACTCTAAATACTTCCACGCCTGCGTCAACGGCAAAAGAAACAAACTATCAATACATCATATCACAGACGAGCAAGGCAACACCAGATCAGACCACAAGGGGATCCAAGAGGCGGCCGCAGATTTCTACCCCAAATTATTCTCCAAGGAGATGGTCCACAAAGACAATTCATTCCTTGACCAAATCCCCACCATCATTAACGACTCCGACAATGCTCTGCTGGAGCGCCCTCTGTCCGAACAGGAAATAAAAGACGCGATATGGGCCTTGAACGCGTATAGTGCCCCCGGCCCGGATGGCTTTTTTGGCACTTTCTTTCGCACCTGCTGGGGTATTATAAAGCAGGACATCACCGAAGCGGCGATTGTCTTCCTTGAAGGAGCTCCTTACCCCAAAGCTATCTCCAGCGCCAATCTCATCCTCATCCCGAAAAAAGATAACCCCAACTCCTTTCGCGACTTCCGAACCATCAGTCTTTGTACATTCACCAACAAAATTATCTCCAAGATCATCTCTACCCGAATGACAGAAACCCTCCCCAAAATCATCTCGGAAGAGCAAAGCGGGTTCGTTTACGGTAGAAAACATCCAAGACAACATCATGCTGGCCCAAGAACTTATCACCTGCATGAAATTTCCGATGAGAGTGGGCAATATCGCCATCAAAATTGACATGGAAAAAGCATACGACAGACTCGATTGGCAATTCATGATCTGGGTCTTCAGAGCATTCGGATTCTCCGAGAATTGGACCAATATTGTGTGGAGATCCATAAGCAACTCATGGTTCTCCACAGTTATCAACGACCAATCTAAGGGATTCTTCAAATCTAGCCGAGGAGTCAGACAGGGCGACCCCCTATCGTCTATGATCTTTATCATTACAGTCGACGCCCTGAGCAGAAACCTCAACAACATGGCCAACACCCCCAACTTCCAGCAATACCATACTGTCAGCGGATGTCCCACCATCACCCACCTGGATTTTGTTGACGATCTTCTCATCTTCTCATCCGGGGACATCGGATCGATGGAGGTGGTTCACAACACCCTGGAGCGGTACTCCAGATGCTCTGGCCAGAAGATCAACCTATCCAAGAGTGTCATCTATGCCCACCACAGCATCAAAATCGAGAACGTGACCAGACTCACCAACCTCACTTCTATAGCGGTGGCACATCCTCCTTTCAACTATCTAGGCTGCCCTCTGGTGTACGAAAAATCTAACGCCAGCATCTTCGAGAACATGATCACCAAAATCAGGAACAATATCGAAGGATGGCATAACGTAACCCTATCCCCAGGCGAGAAAATTATCCTCATCAAACATGTGCTCAACTCCATCCCCATCCACACCCTAGCGGCCAGCTCTCCAACCAGGAAGGTTATCGAGTCTATTGAGCAGATGTTTTGTAACTTCTTCTGGGGGCACAACAAGGGGCAAGATAAACACCACTGGGCCAGCTGGAATACTATGGCATTCCCGACCGCGAACGGTAGGCTTGGGTTCACCAAACTCGATCACATCGTCAAAGCTTTTTCAATGAAACTGTGATAGAAATTATGCACAAGCCATAACCTGTGGACCAAGTTTATGAAGGCCAGGTACTTCAGACACATCCACCCAGCGACGGCCACAGCTAACAGCAGATCTTCCGCGGCTTGGCGTCGTATTTTACGAGGCCGGGATTTGGCAGAGCCCGCGATCAGACTCCATCTGGGTACTGGCGAGTCCAACCCCTTCCTAGAAAGGTGGATAGGCAACAGCCTCATCCCAAACATTACCGATTCCCCTAGAAATAGCAAGATCAAAGACCTGTGGGATCCTACCAATAACAATTGGAATTGGGACAGGATCCGTGATTGGTCAGGCAACGAAATAGTTGACAGCATTCGCCAGTTCGGACTTACCATTGGGTCCGATGCTGACCAACTGAGGTGGTCGCTGGCAGCTTCTGGAGCATTCTCTGTACGATCGGTGAGACTCACGATCCAAGAGAACGGTCCAGACCTTTTCATTGCGCGTTATTGGCACTCTTGCATCCCTAAGAAATAGTCTTTTCTCCTGTGGAGAGTCATAAGAAAGAAACTGCCAACTGACGACACCCTTAACTCCATCGGTATTAGCCTGGCGTCTGCTTGTAATTGCTGCATCGAGCGTCAGACGGAGTCTATCGACCACATCTTCAGGGAGGGAAGCCTCCCTGACAAAATCTGGAGCACCCTCAATCACTACTACAACACCACTCCAGATACGGGCACTTTATCGATCTTCTGGCCCACTGGGGAACAAAGTTCCATGGCCACCAGATCGTTGCAGCGGCAGCCACCTGGGCAATTTGGAAAAATTGTAACAAAGCGAGATACGAGGGACACCAATACTCTGCCGATCAGCTGATTCGAGAAATTTACCGGCAATGTCACAAAAGGAGTTCACTTTGCTCCCACAGATCTCCGGCATTCGGGCAACCGTTCACCTCTTAGTTTTGGTGGCTACGCCCGCCCTTTTCCCCTGTCTTTCCTTTTTGGTATACTTTTGTCTTGTATACGTGTCAGGCTTCAGCATTTTGAGCCTTATTTTATAAAAAGAGGGGGTTTTCCTAAATATATATATATATATATATTATATATATACCTAAATATATATATATATATATATATATATATATATATATTTGCCATAAAAATTAAAGACAGGTATTACAGAACACTGAGATTGATTGCAAACTCGCTTGTACAATGGAAAGCCTAGAAAGAAATCCTAGGAAACAATCTAAATACAATTGTTTAGTTTTGATTCTGGAGGGTGACGGTGGAGGCTCAGGAAAAGTGCTATCAACTCTGTCTTACTCCGTGGAGTATCTGATGCAGTTTCAAGCTCGTGAAGAAATTGCTTTTCTCTTGAAGGTTGCTAGCCTTTTGCAGGGGTGTAGCACCCTGCTATTTATAATAGAATGTATGTTGAGCCGCATAGACGGCTTGTGGCCACGTGGCTGATTAGCACTGCGAAGACCGCTCTTTGGCTGCCATCTGTCGATTTGTTGGGATTTTGTTGTAGCAAATCTGGGTAGTTAAGGACTTGGTCAGATTGCCACGTGTCCTGTTGCGTATAGTTTTCTCAGTCTTCGATCATGTGGGGTCGCATGAGACTCATACTGGCTTGGATCACAGTTACTCTTGGCTGTATGAAGTTTGGAAACTTTGGGGCCGCATAAGTCTGAGTCGCATAAGGTTCATGTAGCTTAGATGACACCCTTCTGGCCGCATGGAGGCATAGGAAATCCTGCTTTTGGGCGACGTCTCACGACTTATCTTTCTTGTCGAAGTGTCAGACTCGTGAGCAAGCCAGCTACTGTATCGAGCGGACTTCAGCCCGACTCGAGTACGTATAAGCTGTCCAGAGTAGGGTATCACTTCTAATCTAAACTATATCTCAATCCACATGAATTATATAAACAAGAATGAACAAGTATGGGTCATGGTCTGCAGCCCATTATCATATTGTTCGATTAGACTCCAAGAATGATATGAGTCCATAAATAAGCAGAGTATATCATGGTACTGAATATAAATTATGAGATGATAATAAAGAAATATCACAAGCAAATACATGTATCATGTATCGTAATCCTCTACCATCCCGCTCTGCTAACTAACTTCCATTACAATCGCTAAACCTGAAGAGATCATCAGGTCCTCAGAGGACTAGCAAGATACATAAAACATGCCTATCTAACAGTTTAATCATGTAATAATATATACATGGTATAAACAGGAACTAGACAGGAAACTAACATGTGGCTACTGACAAGGTAACTATGAACACGGACACGGGATCAAGTATGCATAAATGAACTGCTGGTAGATCAATAGAATACCAACCCTCACCCCGAATGTGGACTCGCAGGTTAGTTTTCAAGATAAGTCACCCTCACCCCGTATGTGGACTCGCAGGTGCAAAGAACAACCCTCGCCCTGTGTGTGGACTCACAGGTTGTGGGAAAGACAAATGAATAGCAGTTCACTCACACATACTTGCAGAACACGACTCAGTCAAGATACAGGTAAAAACATGGTACAACTCAGTCATGACACAGGTAAGGACAACTCTAGCATGATCCATGATGCAAACAAGCCTGGTATAACTACACTATCAAGTCATAAAATACTGATATATAAGCAAGACAATAAACTGGTAAACGCGATATCATATAAATCCATAACAACTAAGGTAACTAAAGATAACATACTACAGCAGGTGTACTATAAACATAAAAATAAACTATAGAGGGAGGCAAGGTATACTTGCCTGGTGGCAGCACGAAGAACCAATAAGATACCGTCAACTAGTGAGCCGTAAAGTCCAAATCATTATAACTGTCTCCGAAAGCTGAAATAGACAATGTCAACAGTCTCAGAATAGTCAAATTAGCTAGGATTGCCTGTCCTTAAGTCCAATTCTGGACACAGGAGCAAAACAGGTAATTTCGGGCAAAAACTGATGTCCGTAATTGGACCCAATGTGCGCCGAAAAGCTGTGCCAGAGTCAATGGTCCCTAAAGTCATCAAACTACATGTCTATGGATTCATTTTGATGATGCGAACCCAACGGTATGTCCAATTTTGGATTCCGGTGGGCCGTGCACAAAATCACCGTTAAGTCGGACCGTAGGGCCCGCAAAACGGCGGTCCGATTCAACTGTCTCAGAATTGGACCAAACTTGGCATACAGGACCAGAAAAATGATACGGTCCTGTTGGCACAAGTTTCGTCTCGATCTGACGAGCGTGCACAAAATAATTGAAAAACTTGCACAGAGGTCGATACGGTGAATTTCGACGGATACGCATCAAATTCGTCGCACACACGCGACCAATTTGAATTCCGCCAAAGCCCACACGTCCAAGAAGCCGATACGCACCTTTCGATGCTTTCGGTTTGTGACTACGTCGCCCGAATTGGCGGGACGCACGTCGTGTGGATGAATTTTCTAGTTTTTTTAAAACTATTTTTCTTATTTTTATCGATCTTCGAGTTGATTTATCCTAGCATCTACTGATTAATAAAATAATCTAAAAATACGGTTTGAAAGCTGGTTAGGTTGTCTAAAAACGTGTTCAAATGGATTTCAAAAGTTCTAACTGTTTTGTCCACAATTATCCTTCCAAAACTTGGTCTGGGTTGGTGTTGTCCTGTTTTTGTTTCTTCAAAAACTGGGTTTTCTCGAGATTTCGACCCCGGATTTCTTGTGATTTGGTCGCCTAATCGAAAACTATTTCATAGGGGTCGAGGCCTACATGTTGTATGTACTTAGGAAGCGACAGATCGAGAAATGATTGAACGAGGGGTGAGTACTTTACATACAAAGTGGGGGGTTCGGCCTGCCATTGCTGCTGTATTGTTTCTGTTCGTGCGCGCGCGTGGTCCTGGCCGCCGGCGATGCTCGGCCTGCCGCCGACGACGTACAGTGGCGCACGCGTAGGGGGCGCAGCGGTCGAGGTCCCTGGCGTGCAGGTGTAGATGGTGGCGATGTTAGGGTTTTCGTCGAGGAACTCTCAGTTTCTCCTCTCTGTATATATACGATTGTATATATATGGCTGTGAATTCCCCTAAGGCTCGGGCTGCTAAGTTCAGGGGAAAAGAAGGCTGGGCTTTGGGCCAGCCTGGGATGGGATGGGCTTTGGCTGGGCTGAGCTGGAATTTGGGCTTTAAAGAATTAGTTTATTTTCTATTTACCCCCAATATATACATACATATATATATTATATATATATATATATATATATATATATATATATATATATATATATATATATATATATATATATATATATACATATTCATATATATATATATATATATATATATATATATATATATATATATATATATATATATATATATATATATATATATATATATATATATTTTTTTTTTTTTTTTTGTGATGTATTTCTAGATTGCTAGGATTTTATACCATATATATTTTTGTATGTATATATAATATTTTTGTATGTATATATATATATATATATATTATATATATATATATATATATATATATATATATATATATATATATATATACGCATGTACATAATTATAATATATATATATTTATATAAATACATAAATACACATAAATACTTTTGTACTTATATATACCCACATATACATATGTATAATATATTTTTATATATAAATACACCTATACACATATATTATATATATATATATATATATATATATATATATATTTATATATACATATATGTACACACAATGTCATATATACATATATACGTACACATATATAATATATTTATATATACATACAAAAATATATATGGTATAAAATCCTAGCAATCTAGAAATACATCACAAAAGAATATTTATCCTATTCTAAAATAATTAACAATTTAATATTAATAACACATATTATATATGTACATATATATAATCAATGCGTCGCAACATATTTACTAGCCCACTAAATAAAATACAAAATATTTACTTGTATAATAAATACACACCTACATGGACATTTTTGGTCGCACTATATGTCTTCATGGTCTGGATTTGGTTCGGATCAAGTCAGGACTATTTTGGTACAACCGGGTCTTCTGCAAGTCATTAATTTAATTAATAAATAATTAAACATCTAGAAAGGTTAAGTCGTAACTTGGCCTGGTTTTCCTAGCTAGGACTCACTTATGGCTTGGCCTTTCCTACCAGGGCTAATACACTAGTCAAAGCACACCACTGCACTATCCGTGCCATGATTCCTAGTCGTCTGGTACTTCAAAACTCAACCATGGCTAAAATCATCTACCGTAATAATTAACTAATTAATTATTTATGAAAAATTCAAAAACACCATTTAAATCAAAATAAAAATAAATAAAAATATTTTCAACAATTCTCGGGAAGGGGAGCTACAGTAATCCGCATGAACTCCATATTTTTCATGCTTCTACAAGACCCCTTCAAAGTTTTCAAATTGTAAATTTGGAATACTTTGAATAAGCAGCATGAAAATATGTCAAGCCGTAGGGAGTCTTCAATCCGCAGAAAGCTTTTCGAACCACAGAGAGATCTTGAGTCGCAGAGAAATATTGAGCCGTAGGGAGATCCCATCAGCCTGCCAGCTGTCACTATTGCATTTAATGTTCCTGATTCAATTTTGAATTTGGGTTCTCTTTTTTCGAGATAAAGTTGATGGTTACTAGGGATAAAATCCCCAAACGTCATCATTATATTTAATGATCTCGAGAATCGAAGCGACACCCTTTCTGGAAACTATATAAATAGGAGTGCTTTTGAAGAGAAAATTTTTCTCTTTTACCTTCTTCTCTTTCATCTTCGTCTTTCTGTCTTCAATGGCTCCCAAAGCTTCCAAGTCGACTGTGGCCAAAGGAAATGGGCTTGCTTCTCCATCGAGAGCGACGGACTCTTCTTCCACTCACTTCGACGTGCATCCTCCCATCAAAGGTAAGGACAGTAGGAAGACAATGGCCATGTCGTATGTTTTTATGCACAGGCCCGTACTATATCGCTTTCTGTGCAATAAGCTTGGTCGATGCGTGCCCTATCTCAGTTGAACCACATGTGTTTTGTATGATAGGGACGTATAAGCTAAGTCACATAAGCACTGCATAAATGAACCATGACTGATCTGCATAAATACTGCAGAGTTATGCCGCATAAGTGTCTCCTTATTGAGCCGCATGGATGTTTCATATCTCGAGCCGCAGGAGCACTTCGAGTCCAAGCCGCATAAGTACCTCGTTACTGAGTCGCATGAACACTTTATGACTGAGCTGCATAAGTGTCTCATGACTGAGCCGCAGGAGCACCTTTTTGATTGAGCGGCCTAAGTATTCCCCGACCGTGTCGCATGAGCGTACGACCTAACCGCATGTGTCTCATGCCGCATAGGTCTTGTTTTGGCTAGGTTGAAAGGATGAACTTCTAACTTTTACTTCTTCTCTGTCTTTTGCAGTGGACTTGCCCTTAGCTCCCCCGGGGGAACTCTTGATAGGATATTCTTAATCTACGTTGGGTGTAAGATTTGACCAAATAGTCGAACGTGTGTCATCTCAGATTACCCGAAATCAGCTTGAAGACAGGTTAAGGGAGATCAGGAACCAATCATTTTTCTACTTACTCAGTATGATGAATTTCGGGAAGCTAGGGGCATTCATCTGAAGCCTTCATTCTTGTTCGGAGATGCCATAGTTGTCTTGAATCCTCGCGCCCTGGAGCTTTTTGAGAACTGGAATTTTCTTTCCAATGAGCTACCAATTCATCTTCCTCAGATGGAATGCCACTTCTCTTTGTCAAGTTTCAATATGGTGCCTATCGAAAGGCGAATGGCGAACCCTATTACTCAGGACCTGCAAGCCATCTTCGTAGGCAACATCCATTATAATAGACGAGTACGGTCAGCGGTCGCGACCAGGGAGTCGGTCAGTTGTTCCGTCGTCGAGCTAGCCCCTGGTAGTTTTATAAAGGACCTGAGGCCCAATAATTGACTCTCTGAGGCCGACACCTTCCTGAACCAAATTTCCTATAAAGGATCATATCCCACGGGTAGACTGTCGCTGCAGAATTGTATGTGTCATTCCCCTCTATGGATCAACTTGACGCTCTGGATCCTGTCGACTTCTGGAGATATTTTACAGCGGCTCGGCCTCTACTATGCCATAAGGGGCACTTGTTATGGCCTCCCTATGAACGCAAAAATGTTTATAGCGCTCCTCGAGATGTACAATTATCGTACGAGGACCTTTTATACACCTGCTGGGGAGATGGGGCTCGCCCTTCACGAGATGCATGACGTCTCCAAGCTGTCCTGGGGGGATGAAGTTTATGAAGAGTATACTCCCACGAATGAGGAGTTTGAGGAATTAGAGCGCGGTTTCCTGGATTCCTTGTCGTTTACCAGGAGGTGTTATGTCATCATAGCACTTGTCAACAAATGTCAAAGAAGAGGATGAAAGTTCTGAGGGGACCCTTCCTCACACCAAGGCCTGGGTCAGTTACTTGTTCGACCTTAGCGCCTCGGGCCGGGTTGTCCCTCGGAGCCCCCAGACTCATGCGGGAATGGACGCTCAGGTGCAAAGTACCAAGAAAACCAAAGCTTCTGGTGACAGATTTGGAAGCCAGTCTGACACATTCAGCTACTTCTATCAAGATACCCAGCCCTTGTCCAATAAAGCTATCTTGGCTGGATTTCTGATGATATGGCTGAGGATTTATGTGGTCTCGGGGGGTGCTGGTTCGATTGAGAGAATTAGCCGCAACCTGATCCTCCCTCCTGTTAAGTTAGTTTTAGGAGGCCGGCTGGCTCTACTCCCAGCCATGGTGTGCAGCATCCATCGGGATCTTCGTATCTTTACGGCCAGAACCATAGCTCGTGATGTTACGAAGAATTTTCACCGAATTGAGCTACCCTATCATTATTTGATAGGGTGGCTGTTAATGCACTGCCCATCTCTGATGCGCCCTAGTCCTGAGGGGAACACGACGATTCACGATGCATTTATTCATCAATATCATGATATACCTTGGACCTGTTCGACCATGTTAGAATGCCGTATTGTACTTGCATGGGTGGACAACTACTCATTCTTTGTGTCGGTTCCGCCTTTCACTGATGAGGAAAAAGGGTGCCTTCATCTTGATGGCAGTATCGCGCCCCAGATTCTATCTGAGAAGATGTTCCACTGGTTGTAGAATATTCGTCCTGCGTATCTGGTGTACCACAATCATAACGTTGCCGTCTTGGAACCTTAATTGCCCAGCCGGTACTCTAGACAGTTTGGGTATTGCCAGTTGTTTTTAGACAACCCGAGTCCCTGTTTGGGTTATGAGGGCAGCGTCCTAGATGGTATTCGGGCCTGGCATTATTACAGTACCGTCCGTACTCAGACTATCTTCTTTCTTCCTGATACCAGGGATGTAGTACGCATCTCGTACATGACAGCCCTCTACCACATCTTCATGAATGGGCCTCCCCATAATTTTGATGCGAGTACAAGTTTTATAATCGGTACTAGGCTGGCAAAAAAGCGCGAGGGGTCCAAAAAGAGGAACAGGGTAAGGAAGATGAAGGCCGTTGCAATCTCTGATTCTGATTCCACTAATACAGAAGAGGAGGATGAGTACAACAATCTGTTGCCTCCTGCGAGTACTCTGGTGACGCGCTTGCCTTCCCTGTGCCGGGTCCCTCGCCTAAGCGAAGTAAGTACGGACCTTCTATTGCTAATTGGCCTCGTTCTCAAAAATGATTCGCGTTTAAGATTCGAGGTTCTGACCTCGCAGGAGGGGACAGTGATGCCGAAACTCTCCTGAAGGTAAGTTCTATTTCGGTCAACCACCATGTTACTTCTGGTATTGTATCTTATTGTTTCTCTTTCTTTCTTTCGTACAGGCTTTTGAAGATACAAACCCTCCGGGGCCCGGTGTCGCTTTCGAGACTTCTCCAGTTACAGGCACCCTAGTTGAGGAAGGTACCATTTTTACAGAAAATATTGAGGCTGCAGGATTATCGGTCGTAACCGACCCAGCTTTACCTCCTTTTGGATTAACCGGGGTTGGAGTGACTTATGTAGATGATTCGAATATTGCTGCAGAGGGGATTATGGGGGTAGTGGGGGGAATCAAGACTGTCCAGAGCGAGTCGCGGTCTTCACCGCCCTCTCCTGGTAAGTTATGTCATATTCTTACCAATGAGGAGGTTCATTCGCTCTTTCTTCATATCCTTCGAGTCAAGCTGATTGTTGGTTGTTCTGGACCTATAGGCCCTATCTCTCCACTAACGATAGTAGATGTGACCGCTGAGGAGGGGATAACAGAGGACCCAGGGGCTGACCTAGTACAAGCAAGGAGCATTCCTTCTTCCTTACCGGCTCGAGTCGAGGGGCCTTCCACTGTATTGATCACAGACGTCCCGGCTCCTTCAACCTCTTTTGGGAATGCGGGATCGATTGGGACTGCCTCCTCCCAAGAAGTTGAACTTTCTGTCCTCTCCAGTTTTTAGCTCCTTTGGGCTGCGGAAGAGAAGATTGCTGCTGTGCGGGAGTCTCGTCCCTCGGAGTTTGTTTCCCTTCTGACAGGATCGTCAAGCTCAAGTGTGCCTCCTTCCCAGACACCTTGAACTTCCTTAGGTGCTATCCCTTCGACGCTGTCCTCTCTGGAGAATTTGGATGAGTCGTCAAGGGACATAGTCGAGAGATTTTATCACCATCTAAAACGAGGGACTGAGGCTGCTTTGAGGAGAGGGACTTCATTTGCCGTGGCCCACCACTGCGCCCAAGGCCAGATTGCCCTACTGAAGACGCTTTCGGGTGGAGAAGGGGTGGCTGTCCTTCTGGAGCACAAGCTGGTAGAGGCTAATCAGTGCCTAATCCAGTTGCAGAAACTACGACAAGTCGATGTGTGTGCCATGGTGGAGCAGGAGCGTGCTTTCCTTGTATCAGCTGTAGAAAAGGTGAAGGTTGTTCAAGAGACAACCAGGCCCTCCTTGGAGAAGGACCTCTAGAAGTTGTCCCTTATGTATGACAAGCTGAGCCGGGAAGGAGAGATTTTCTTGACTCGTGAGGAGACCATCACTCGTGCTATGGCCAAAACTAATGAGCAGCTCCTCCAGCTCCAGGCTAGGCTAACATCTCTGGAGACTGAGCTCCAAGCCACTCGTCAGGAGAGTGAAAAGATCTGGAAGGAGACTGATGAAGTCACACGAGCCTCAGCTGCTTTAGAGGAAGCACTGTAGAAATTGGAAGAAAATTGGCAGGCTCATGCGCATCTGGAGGACGTCGAGAGATTATTCCAGGAAGATGAACGTCGAGTCAAACTGAGAATTGAGCGCTCAACTGCGCAGCTGGAGGGTATTCTTATTGTAACATCCATATTCTGAATACGTATTTTGTCAAGCTTGCATGTATTTCAGACCCGTATTTATTTTCTCGGATTTTGGCATGTACTTGTAATTGGCTTGACTTGCAGATTTTGGTTCTCGTAATTGGGATTTACCTGGCTTGGTTTATTTTGTGGAGGAGAATTGGTTTGGTTTGGTTCAACATGCATTTGGAATACCTTAGTCTATGCTTCACCCTCAACACACCACAACCCACCCTCATTAAAACTCCACCTACTTTTCTCTCTCCTCCATAATTCTCTCATTTATTTCTCCATCTTCTTCTTCCTTCCTCTACACAACACTCCACCCATAGGCAAGTGCACCTTGCCACCACATGAGAACCACATTTTATTTGTTCATTAGCTAGATTAGACCATGGTGATCAACATTAGTGCTTGACATTTTGTGATTTGGAGTCTCCATTGTTCTAGATCTAGGTTTTAACTATTTTCGGATTTACATGGTTTTGATCTATTTTGGTTGGATTTTTGTGGGTTTTGATGCTTCCATGTGGAAAAGAATTCAATTTTACTCAAGTTAGACCTTTGAAAATCTAGATTTGTTTTGATTTGACCAAGATATGAAGATTTGAACTTTGGTGTTCTTGAAGAGTTCCTCTCGGCCTGGAGTAGCAGACTGCAGCCTGCGCTCTTTAGCGCAGTGCTGGACCGCGCATCCTCCTCTCGGCCTGTGCTCTTTAGCGCAGCGCCGACCGCGCTGCTTGCCTCTTGGCGAACTGCGCACAACCCCAGCGCGCATCCATCCATGCGCAGTCTGCTCATGCGCAATCTGTCCATGCGCAGTCTGCTCATGCGCAATCTGTCCATGCGCAGTCTGCTACTCCAAGCAAAAACAATGTCTGCCGTTGGACCCGCTTTGCACCGAAAAGCGTGCCAGAGTCTATGGTCTCTAAAGTCGTCAAACTACATGTCTACATATCCAGTTTTCTGATACTAACCCAACCGTATGTCCAAAGTTGGATTTCGGCAGGCCGTGCACAAAATCACCCATTGAGTCGGACCGTGGGGCCCACAAAACGGCGATCCGATCAACTGTCTCAGAATCAGACCAAACTTGCCATAAAGGACCAGAAAAATGATACGGTCCTGTTGGCGCAAGTTTGGTCTCGATCTGATGAGCGTGCACAAAGTAATTGGGAAACTTGCACAGAGGCCGATACGGTGAATTTCGACGGATACGCATCAAATTCGTCGCGCACACGCGACCAATTTGAATTCCGTCAAAGCCCACACGTCCACGAAGCCATTACGCACCTTTCGATGCTTTCGGTTCGCGACCAAGTCGCCCGGTTTAGCGGGACGCACGTGGTATCGGAGTATTTTTTTAGTTTTTTAATATTTAAAAACAGTTTTTCGGTAAACTTCGAAATCGAATAACTTCCTACATACCTTACGAAATCAGAGTCTATCAAATGGGTTGTGATCATGTATATGTTGTCTAAAAAGTTGTTCAATTAGAATTTCTAATAAGTCAATGGGTTGGCAGGAAATCGCCTTCAAACATAGGGTTTTGGGTTTCGATTCCTGTTCAATTTTGAATAGTTTTCGGGCTGACTTCGAATCGACCTCCCGGGCATCTTATCGCAATACAATTAATTCTATCTAAAGGGGTTTGAAGGTGTTAGGGTTGTGGTCGTACCCGAAGAATCGTTTCGGAAAATGATGGACTGAGGCGACCGGGATATCACGGTAAAGTAGGCGTGTTGCTGCCGCTGCTGTTGCTGTGATGTTCTGTTCTAGCACTGCACGTGCATTTTCTGGCGAACGCCTCGTCGAGCTCCGACGTACAGGCATCGGGGGTGGTCGCCCGACGTCAGGGGTGGTCTTGGGTGGTCGCACGGTTTGGTAAAGTGCGGCTAGGGTTTACGTTTGCGCTTTTTCTCTCTCGGCTTTTCTCGTCCTCATATATATATCAGCCTCTGTCTTTAAACAGGGTTTGTGAGGGAACAGTCGGCCTCTTGCTGCTCCTAGTGCATGCAGGAGCATGTGGGCCTGGCCCATCTGGCTGGGCCGAATGGCCGGCTTGGGATGGGCTTGAATTTGGGTTTTAAAAATTAGTTTGCTTTCTATTTACCATTAATATATATATATATATATATATATATATATATATATATATATATATTTATATATATATATATATATATATATATATATATATATATATATATTATATATACGTATATATTTTATTATATATATTTATATACACACATACAACTATATATGTATATATAATTTATTTATCTATACATGCACATATATATCTATATATATACACATCCATATACAATATCTATGTATATACATATACATAAATATATATACACTCATATACATATATATATATATATATATATATATATATATATAATATATTTATATATAAATACACATATACAAAATATATATATATATATATATATATATATATATATATATATATATATATATATATATATATATATATATATATATATATATATATAATATAATATATATATATATATATATATAATATATATATATATATATATATATATATATATATATATATTATATATTTTATATATTTTATATATTTTTATACAATATATTTATATATATATATATATATATATATATATATATATTTTTTATATATATATATATATATTTTTATATTTTATACAATATATTTTTTTTTTTTTTATATATATTTATATATATATATAATATATATATATATATATATATATATATATATATATATATATATATCTATATATATATATATATATATATTAATAAATTATAACATAGTTACAAATCAACGTATATATATCCTGGTGTTTATACATATTTGTATATATAACTATTCCACAAATTCTATACAGGCAATACAATATCTTAAATATAATCAATAATAATAAAATAATATTATATAATAATAATCTCAAAAGTATTGATAAATAAAACAATAATAATAATAATAACAATAACGAATTACAATATCCCATAATCGGCATTGCATCTACTTCAAAATATGTCTACAGGGAATCTTTGTGTACACTGGATGCCTACATGGGCTTGGGCTTGTTACGGGTCCAGTCCGAACTGGTTTGGTACAACCGGGTCTCCTAAACGTCAAATAATATAATAATAATAATTAATTAAACTTATTTATAATGGTCATGCTATAACTTGGCCTGGTTTTCCTAGTTAGGATACTCCTATGGCTCGGCATTCCCCTACCATGGCTAAATACTAGTCAAAGCACGCCACTGCACTATCCGTACCATGATTCCTAGTCGTCTGGTACTCCAAAACTCAACCATGTCTAAAATCGTTTACCGTAAAAACTATCTAAATAATTATTTATAAAAATTCTAAAAATCACCATTTAAATTAAATAAATAAATAAATAAAATATTTCAAAAATTTCGGGAAGGGAGGCTACAAATTTACCCACCTTAAAAATAATTTCGTCCTCGAAATTCTAATTCATAACTATTTCTTAAAATTTTAAAGTCCACCATTTCCTTAATCTCCTCAATTTAATTCCTCAAAAATATTTTATAACCTTCTCTAGTCATCCCGTAACTACGAAACTTCGAGGACTTCTACCCAACTTTGGTCACACTACTCCTCAAAATACTGTCACTAAAGTCTTATGGTCTTCTAACTAGTTGCTAACAATTCTACTGGCAGATATCTAGGCATATGGCATCTATACTCCCTCATATGTATAAACAACCAAACATTCAATAGTCAAGCAATATTATACTATAATTTAAGAATTTCTAATGAATCCTAGACAACACGATCATTCTTCACCTCGGAATAGGAAGGGACGAGAATCAATGGTACAAGAAGGCAAGGGAGAATAATCGAGAACGAATACGAAGTTTCAAAGACTGTAGAGAAATTTCTAGGAGAATTTTCAAGGCAGAGTGGATTGAGATTTCTAAGGTTTAGTCATTGTCGCAGGCTCGTACCAGAACAGTTACGTAACCGGTACGATATGCTTTGACCTGCATGGGCCACCAAAAAAACTTGTCACGACCCGCTACCGTTTTTTTGGATACGAGAGCGTGAGCAAGCCAGCTACGCATCAAGCGGACTCCAGCCTGACTCGAATACGTAAACACTGTTAAGGCTATGGTATACTGCCAAATCATGGTAAACAAATCTATATCTCAATCCATAATAAGAGTATAAAACATGAATGAACAAGTATTGGTCGTGGTCTGCAGCCCACTAGCATACATGTCCGATAAGACTCTAAGAAAGTAACAAGAGTCTAAAACTGAATCAGGAAACATGATATCTCATGATAAGGTATGAAAGAACGAGCTGATAATAAATGCAATACGATACCTGAATCCCATAAACGTATCATCCCATCCGACATCCAGAAATAATGGCTATCTCCATGCACTCACTAAACCTGAAGAGATCATCAGGTCCTCAGGGGACATAGCAAGATACATGAAAACATGCCTATCTAGCAGTTTATCATGCAATAAAGAAAATACAGAAAATAAACGGAAAAAAGACCAATCAGCACGAAAACACGACTATACACGACTGGAAGAACCACTACGCCTAAACAAACTGCTGGAGAAGAACAAGAGAACACGATATCACGATGCCAATGGATATCCAATCGAATACTCAAACCCTCGCCCCTAGTGTGGACTCGCAGGTTTGAACAACTACTAGCCCTCGCCCCTAGTGTGGACTTACAGGCTAGCATCACCCTCGTCCCTAGTGTGGACTCGCAGGTGTGAACCATATATATACTACTAACCCTCATCCCTGGTGTGGACTCACAGGCTAACATCACCCTCGTCCCTAGTGTGGACTCGCAGGTGTGGACAGATAACTACTAACCCTCGTCCCTAATGTGGACTCGCAGGCTAGCATCACCCTCGACCCTAATATGGACTTGCAGGTGTGGACAGATAACTACTAACCCTCATCCCTAATGTGGACTTGCAGGTTAGCTTAACTACTAACCCTCACCCCTGGTATGGACTCGCAGGTTAGCTTCAAGAATTTCAAGGTACAACAGTTCCGTTATGACTTATTCATCCTATGACACGATGCGACTCGGTCCAAGTACAAGTGATGACACGACACGACCCAATCACGATACACGAGAAAACCAATCCAATATGAACTACAAAGTTAACTATGAACAAGAACTATATATGCGTATATCCAATATAAACTACAAAGCTAATTATAAACAATGCTATATATATATACTAGCAGGCATGATATACAAATCACATATAAATAATCAACTAGTAAAACTGTATAATAATATAAATATGTATGTAAATAAACTGTAGATGGAGGCAAGGTATCTTGCCTGGAGGTTGCACGCAGATCCCACAAAATAGTCAACTAGTGAGCCATAAAGTCCAAGTCATCACAACTGTCTCCGAAAGCTGAAACAAATATTGCCAACATTCTCAGAATAGTCCAATTAGCTAGGATTGCCTGTCCTTAAGTCTAATTCTGGACACAGGGACAAAACGGTAATTTCGGGCAAAAACGATGTCCACCGTTGGACCCGCTTTGCACCGAAAAGCGTGCCAGAGTCTATGGTCTCTAAAGTCGTCAAACTATATGTCTACAGATCCGGTTTTCCGATACAAACCCAACAGTATGTCCAAAGTTGGATTCCGGCGGGCCGTGCACAAAATCACCCGTTGAGTCAGACCGTGGGGCCCACAAAACGGCGATCCGATCAACTGTCTCAGAATCAGACCAAACTTGGCATACAGGACCAAAAAAATGATACGGTCCTGTTGGCACAAGTTTCGTCTCGATCTGATGAGCGTGCACAAAGTAATTGGGAAACTTACACAGAGGCCGATACGGTGAATTTCGACGGATACGCATCAAATTCGTCGCGCACACGCGACCAATTTGAATTCTGTCAAAGCCCACACGTCCACGAAGCCGTTACGCACCTTTCGATGCTTTCGATTCGCGACCAAGTCTCCTGGTTTGGCGGGACGCACGTGGTATCGGAGTGTTTTTCTAGTTTTTTAATATTTAAAAACAATTTTTCGGTAAACTTCGAAATCGAATAACTTCCTACATACCTTACGAAATCAGAGTCTATCAAATGGGTTGTGATCATGTATATGTTGTCTAAAAAGTTGTTCAATTAGAATTTCTAATAAGTTAATGGGTTGGCAGAAAATCGCCTTCAAACATAGGGTTTTGGGTTTCGATTCCTGTTCAATTTTGAACAGTTTTCGGGCTGACTTCGAATCGACCTCCCGGGCATCTTACCGCAATACAATTAATTCTATCTAAAGGGGTTTTAAGGTGTTAGGGTTGTGGTCGTACCTGAAGAATCATTTCAGAAAATGATGGACTGAGGTGACCCGGATATCGCGGCAAAGTAGGCGTGTTGCTGCCGCTGCTGTTGTTGTGATGTTCTGTTCCAGCGCTGCACGCGCATTTTTCGAAGAACGCTGTCGTCGAGCTCCGATGTGCAGGCGTCGGGGGTGGTCGCCCGGCGTCAGGGGTGGTCCTGGGTGGTCGCACGGTTTGGCAAAGTGAAGCTAGGGTTTGCGTTTGCGCTTTTTCTCTCTCGGCTTTTCTCGTCCTCATATATATATCAGCCTCTGTCTTTAAACAGGGTTTGTGAGGGAACAGTCGGCCTCTTGCTGCTCCTAGTGCATGTAGGAGCATGTGGGCCTGGCCCATCTGGCTGGGCCGAATGGCCGGCTTGGGATGGGCTTGAATTTGGGTTTTAAAAATTAGTTTGCTTTCTATTTACCATTAATATATATATATACATATTCATATATATATATATATATATATATATATATATATATATATATACACACACATATACGTATATATTTTATTATATATATTTATATACACACATACAAATACATATGTATATATAATTTATTTATCTATACATGAACAAATATATCTATATATATACGCATCCATATACAATATCTATGTATATACATATACATAAATATATATACACTCATATACATATATATATATATATATATATATAATATATTATATATAAATACACATATACAATATTTATATATATACATACACATGCACATATATATATATATATATATATATATTAAAAAAAAAAAAAAAAATATATATATATATATTATATATATATATATATATATATATATATATATATATATATATATATGTATGTATTAATAAATTATAACATAGTTACAAATCAACGTATATATATCCTGGTGTTTATACATATTTATATATATAACTATTCCACAAATTCTATACAGGCAATAGAATATCTTAAATATAATCAATAATAATAAATAATATTATATAATAATAATCTCAATAGTATTGATAAATAAAACAATAATAATAATAACAATAACGATTTACAATATCCCATAATCGGTATTGCATCTACTTAAAAATATGTCTACAGGGAATCTTTGTGTACAATGGATGCCTACATGGGCTTGGGCTTGTTACGGGTCCAGTCCGAACTGGTTTGGTACAACCGGGTCTCCTAAACGTCAAATAATATAATAATAATAATTAATTAAACTTATTTATAATGGTCATGCTATAACTTGGCCTGGTTTTTCTAGTTAGGATACTCCTATGGCTCGGCATTCCCCTACCATGGCTAAATACTAGTCAAAGCACGCTACTGCACTATCCGTACCATGATTCCTAGTCGTCTGGTACTCCAAAACTCAACCATGTCTAAAATCATTTACCGTAAAAACTAACTAAATAATTATTTATAAAAATTCTAAAAATCACCATTTAAATAAAATAAATAAATAAATAAAATATTTCAAAAAAATTTGGAAAGAGAGGCTACAGAAAGCCTGGCTGGAGTATTGGCAAGCTACGCCAATATGTCAAAGTTGTAGTGCTTGATCGGCCCTACTGCCGTGTCTTTCCTTAAAGGTTTGTCAAAGTGAACCTCCTTTTCCCTTTGCTTGTCTACTGCAGGGTTTGAGACGGACCTGCTTTCGATGCATCAGGTGTAGTGGGGGCAGCGGGTGGAGGCACTTCTGTAGATACCAATTATAGGAACGAGATGTAAAGCACTATACTCCAGAGGGAGGGGGTGAATAGAGTAGGCAACGAAAAATTAGCTATTATAAAATTGTTAGTAGCAAGATCACATAATATATCACAAATATATAAATGTAAAAGTAGAGAGCAGAGAGCAAATGCGAACACAAGGATGTATACCGGTTTTCCTCTTGTAAGGACTAGTCCAGTCGGACTTGAACCCACTATGGAAAAACACCGTAAGTTTTCATCCAAAGTCCTTGCAACTTCTACAACACGAGCTTTGATCCGAAGTACTCGACCAACTTCAATTGTGAAGTGTCTTTCTTCAATCAAGCCTCTGATTACAATTACTCTAAACTTTTAGGCAGTACCGTACTGGCAAATCGACTAGAGGATTGTAACTGGCTTGGGATTTGAAAACGAATAGCTCAGAACACTTTGGAAGAACGTATTAGGTATAGAGACGATAAGAGAGAATGAATTTGTGTGTTAAAATGGTAGAAATTCTTCTCTATTTATAAGTTTTTCAAAGGAAGAATTTGGGCAGAATTCATACAGAATTCTCTAAGAGAATCTCGGTAAATAGCCGTTGCATCCGTAACTACGAGATAGCCAAGTTCAAAATCCAAATGGCACTAACCGAAATCTAGCGAAACTTGGGCCGAATTCTGTTGGTCCAGAATTGGTTTGGTTAGTATTTTGTAAATCAGGTTTTGGGCTTTTTGAAAGGTAAAGCAGTTAGGAAGTAGATTGGGCTTTTGTAAGTGGGCTTGTTTTCAAAAATGAAAGGTGTTAGCCCAATGATTATATCATGTTTTTGAATATGGCTAATCAATTAAGTTTAACATAATGACGTCACTAATATTCATGTAATCACTATCATCTTGCTACTTAAACTTAACATTATCGTAAACTTAGCATTATCCTAATGTTCTACATCTTATTTCTATGTTTTGTATCATAATGCATCATACTGCTTTGTTTGCGTAACATGTACTTTCAGACATGTAGTAAGCATGATCAAACATAATCAGATCAGGACATATGCAATGGAAAATTATTAATGATGGGCCAAAGACGGTGTTATACAAGGAACCGAAAGGTATTTAGATTTTTAGATCTGTTTATCTTTGGACGACTACCGTCAAGGAAAAAGGCATCTTCAATTCTGCTCAAATATAAGAAGAAAGGCGTCATTAAAGGGCTATTGGTTGTCCTATTTTTTCAATATATTTTTTATATTTATTGAGTCTAGGAATACGATGTACATGACGTTATACTGGCAAATAGGCTACCCAAGAAACATTTTCAAAATACCCTTTCATTTTGAGCAACCCACTTACAAAAGCCCAAACTACTTCCTAACTGCTTGACTTTTCAAAAATCCCAAAAACCAATTTGCAAAAACACTAACAGAACTCCAATAGAATTCGGCCCGAATTCGGCCAGAGTTCAGTTAGTGCCCGTTGGATTTTGAACTTGGTCATCCCGTAGTTACGGATGCAACGGCTATCTGTCGAGATTTGCTCAAAGAGTTTTGCCCGAATTCTGTCAGAATTCTGCCTTTGAAAAATTATAAATAGAGATGGATTTCAATCATTTCAACTCACTCATTCACTTTCTTATCTCTTCTCTCTGAGCCTTATACGTTCTTCCAAGGTGTTCTGAGCTATTCATTTTTAAATCCCAAGCCAGTTACAATCCTCTAGTCGATTTGCCAGTACGATACAGTCTAGAAGTTTCAAAGTGATTGAATCAGAGGCTTGATAGAAGAAAGACACTTTATAATTGAAGTTGGTTGATTACTTCGGATCAAAGCTCACGTTGTAGAAGTTGCAAGGACTTCGGATGAAAACTTGCGATATTTTTTCGTAGTGGATTCAACTGGAAGTTAGAGTTCTTTCGACTGGAATAGTCCTCACAAGAGGGAAACCAGTATACATCATTGTGTTTGTGTTTGCTCTCTGCTCTCTACTTTTCATTTACATACTTGTGATATATTATGTGATCTTGCTGCTAACATTTTTAATTAGCTAAATTCCCCTGCCTACTCTATTCACCTCCCTCTAGAGTATTGTGCTTTACAATTCGTTCCTATAAAAGGGTATTTAAACGTTTCTTAGGTAGCCTATTTGCCAGTACGATGCAGTATACATTGTATTCCTAGACTCACTAAATATAAAAAATATATTAATAAAATAGGAAAACTAATAGCCTTTTGATGACGCCTTTCTTATGATACTTGAGCAGACCTGAAGACACCTTTTTCCTTTACGGCGGTCGTCCAAAGATTAAAAAATCTGTAAATCTGAATACCTTTCGTAGGCGTTGCCCCCTCGACCCCTGTTCGCTGATCGGCCAACGGAACCCCCGATGCGAGGCCCCGAATAGGTCGTTGGGTGGTTCAAAGAAATCTCCTTGTATAACGCCGTCGTTGGCCCATTAATAATTCTCCATTGCATATTTCCTGATTTGATCATGTTTGATCAAGCTTGCTGCTTGTCTGCAAGTACATGTTAGATGAACAAAACAATATATGATGCAGTATGATACAAGCATAACAATATGGTATAATGAAAGCATATAACAATGCTAAGCTTAAGTAGCAACATGATAGTGATTACATGAATATTAGTGACGTCATGATGTTAAACTTAATTGATTAGCCATATTAAAAAACATGATATAATCAATGGGCTAACAATATCCCCCTTTTTTATTACGATAAATCAGTTAAGTTTAAGATAAATAGAAAAGATGCATGTCTCACTAATAAACACATAATACTAGAATATTGTGTGCTAACTTAAACTTATTTCTCCTCCGTTGATATGATCAAAAAATAAGCTACCCCGTAATTAAAGCTAAAATTAACTCAAGCATTGTAGGACAAAGGTAATATAATCATGACAAGGATTAGGAGAACAATGTACTGACAAGTTAAGAAAATTACACAAAATAGAAAAATATGTCAAAACATAATATAGTTTGTTGAATGTTAACAAAGAAAACTAAAATCAAGCAATACATAGTTTACCAACTAGAAATCCAAAAATGACATTCAAAACAAAATATAATGAATAAATATAACTGTAGTTTTGAAATAGACTAATAAAGAATTTTAATAAACAGTAAAAATAAATCATTGGTCATAAATAATTCATGAGAAAAAAATTTGCAGATCTAGTATATACCAAATAAATATATTGAGACTTTTAACAATGATCACAAAAAATATGATTCAAAATTTTCCCATACAAATTAGTGAATCAATTCCATAAAGAGTATAATCATCGAAAAGAAATCAAAATAAATATACTAGAACCTATGCAAAATCTATACCAAAGTTCATGCATTTGAATTCAATTACCTTAGCATGATATATATATATATATATATATATATATATATATATATATATATATATTTTATATATATATATATATATATATATATATATATATATATATATATATATATATATATATATATATATCTCCATTAGATAAACATGAAGGTAAAGAAGACAAAATACTTGAGAAGAAAAATTTTAGTCGATTGAATGCTCCTCCGCAAAATATGATCAGTCTAAATATAGATAATCATGAACTTTGAGATAAAACTTCAATAAAAAGCCAAAATAATAAAAACTCAAGAAATAATCAAATAAAGATGATTAAATATATTTGGCAAGATAATCTTTAGATACTCAAAAAATGAGGGAATTAAAAAAAATAATAATAATCATATATTCTCTCATAAACTTACTAAAATAAAAAATAATGAACAAATCAACAAGATATTTTAAGTAAAAGAATATGTGTCCGTGATGAACCAGGTATACCACATATTAAGGACATAAAAGAATTTAAACAATTAATTTGCACCCCCTTAAAATATGTGTATCTATTTCCAAAGTAATTTATATGCCAAGATAAAAAATCACAAGATCTATGGAATATTCAAGATATGCATCTTTCTTTCCTTTGATCAAATGCATATAAAGTTCCAAACTTAAAACAAATATCATCTTTAGGCAAGTAAAAGAAATATCCAATAAATAAATGCTTAAATATGAACAAACAAAATATGTCTCCAATAAAAAAAAATTTAAATAAAAAAAATTCATGACTGTAAAGGATTTTTGAAAACTGTCTTGATATGAATAACGGACAGATTCAATAAATCAGAGAGAAATCAAAAAGACTTTTGAAATGCGCAATCTATTATGAAAAAAACTGTCTTAATAAATGTTCGAATGCGTCTGTTTAGTCTTCAGACTGACGGCTGACGATTCAAATTCTTATATCACGAAAACAGTTTTAATAGAAGAATCCATAAATCGTAAATAACGTATTTTCAACAAATAAACATAACTAGATAAATGTCCAAAGAAAAATGTATGGCATGTCAAGGGATAATTGATTTGAAACAATTAACTGCTCCACCTTTACATGGCTATATCCAAAAATAATAGTATTAACAAAATTAAAAAAAAACTTCAGAGATATATTTCCAGAAGTAGGAGACTAATTAAAAAAATATTAGGTCTTCTTATCAAAGTTCATTTGTTCCCTTTTCGTTCATGGTGTCCATCACATAAGCGTAGGTTTAAAGAGAAAAAACACTTTGAGAGAGAGAAATTCAATATGCCTGACTTTTCTCCTGCAAAGAGTTATCGCTATAGACAGTAAATAATTTGAATAAGAAGAATATAATAAAAAGATTAAAATCATGAATATTACACAAGACGAAATCACAAGACCATAATATTCAATGAGTAGTCATAAGATCTTAAAGTCTGAATATTGAATAGTGTGACAGAAAAATGAATATATCAAAAGATGACAAACATTAACTTATGAAGATCAATGTATGTTACCTTTTGTAAAAAGAATTAACAATATTATCCATCAAAGCTAAAATTAAAAATCAATCAGATAACAATTGCAACTAAATCTCAATAAATTTTTAGTTTATAAAGCGTTGATCAATCTTGGGTTAGCTGTAGGGGTACTGTCCCAACTAACGGAGGTTCACCGGGGAACACTTAAGTACTGCTTCGCTTTATCCATAACCGTGGTGACAGACAGATCCTTTGTAGGCTTGTTCCCAAAATAAATCTCTTCTTTAATAATCTAGAATTTAAGAAGAATTTGTGCAATATGAAATCAATTATATTCTATGGACTTAATTTTTTTAGAGCAATGTAGCATACGGTATAAGAAATATCATTACATTTATTCATATGTGCTACAAAATCATTGGGTAACAATAAAATATAAAACATTTGTAAATCAAAATGTAAGACCCAGATACGCTAACGGATTCTAAAACCTAGGGGACTGGGTTTAGTACCTTGGATCCAGAACTAGATACTAGTTGCAAATAGACCTTAATAAATCTTAAGGTTATAAAGTATTGATCACTTTGGGTTAGCTGTAGGGCCAGTTCCCAGCTAGCGGTAGTCCGAAGACTAGTAAACCATGTCGCTTCAGGCTCTTTACACCTGTATGACAGAAGAAATCTTTCGGCTTATACCCAAAATAATCGCTACTTTTAAGAAATTAGATTTAAAGGAATATATGCAGTATCATCGAACAACATCAAAATCTAGAATCCCTAAATATAAAAAAAGTAAATACCCAAAGAATGGTTTATCAAGATCAAGATACAAAAAGAAATTATTTAAATAACAGTCATGTGTCCAAAATGTCAACCAAAAAGCCAAGAAAAATATCATTAAAAGAGGCTTTGGGGAAGAAGCTAATAAAGAGAACAACAAAAATTTGTTCCAAGTAATCTATAGCTAAAGTATAAGATAAGCACAAGTTTGAAACTACTTTTTAAAATAATATAGAACTTGAACTTAACTCATATATCCCCATAAAGATGTTTATACAAAATATATATTAATATAAGAAACATATGAGCAATATTTGAATGACAATAAATTATTCATGTATCCTTAATAAGCAAAAAAATTATCACAAGATAAAAAATATGCATAAATATGCTTTATCAGACAAAGATGTAATTTATTCATAAGAACTTAATCAAAATAAAATTTGAGAATCAATAATGAATATATTATGCAAGCACAAGGTTAACATAAAAGCATATGTATATACTTTTCAAGTAAATAGAAGACTTGTGCTAAACATACATACTTACAAAATACCGATCAAAGTAAATATGACATGTTAAAGACAAATCGGTAAGAAGTGACCATTAAAAAATATTAAAGACGAAGAGTCAAAAACATATTTAACCAAAAAAAAGCTCCTATGGACTACAGTGGTATGCATGCTTCAAGAATAAAGATTAAGAATAAAAAGCATACATAGGCAAATGTATCACACTAATAGAAAATAAAATACTATATAGTGTGAACTAATCATTTAAGCTAAACAGCTAGTCATGCTAGGATTATATCTCATATTGATTCAAACAATAAACAACTAAAAGATATCAAATAGAAAGACACTAATAAGAACATGTTAGATTCTATAAATAAAACCATAAAATAAATTATTTAGCATGTTATCAAAGTAGTTCAAGTAACCACACTTATGTTGGTGCAGTTGCATGGAAGATGACCTTTGTAGTTGTGCAACCACCAACACATTCTATGGTTCTCAGCTTCACCTGAAATATTAGGTAAAGCTTTGGTCCAACAATTGGATCCACATTTGTTAGCTTTTGGAATCCATTTACACAAGTTCATATCAACTAGTTTTCTAATCTGACAATGATTAGAACGTGTCCATCCATACCACAATAATGACAGAAACTATTAATATTAGTACTATATGCAGCAGTATGAGAACGTGCAGTGGTGTGATATGATGTGCATGGATACTTGTAATAGAAAGCATAGTTGCGCGAAGCATTAGCTTTGCTTGCTTCCTTTATAAAAGATCTGTCATGTGTGATTTTGTAAGGTGTTATGTGTCTTGTGTTAAACTGAGTCATAGGTTGTACTACCTGCTTTTCCAGTCTAATCTCTAATTTTTTAGAGTTAACACATATCTCATCATATTTAGCATTAAAAGCATCAATTCTATATGAAGCAATAGAATACTTCTTCTTTTCTGATTCTAATTCCTCCTTAAGTTTAGCATTTTCTTGAGTGCTTTTCTAAATGCAATCAAGTGCCTCATGCAATCTAAACTCAAGTGTAGAAATCTCAGTAAAATTATCAGAAGGAGAAGTATTTCTAGCATCATTCAATAAGCAAGTAAGATTTTTCATTCTCACGCTTATAGGATAGAATATCATTTATAGCTTGCTTATACTTATCTAATACTTTCTTGTGTTCTTCTAATAGATCACTGAAAGCATCAGATAACTCATCATGAGAAAATTCACTCTCTTTATAAAAAGAATTATTTTGTACCTCGTTAAATAATACCATTGAGCATAAATTTGTAGCTTGATGAGGTCTCTTTTCTTCTTCAGAATCTGTTGCTTCGCTTTTACACCATATGCTCGTGCTAGCGTACTTGTGAGATAATGATCTTCCTTCATTTGATCATTCGTAGTGACTCTCCTTTCTAGAAGTAGTACAATCTTCTTGGATGTGGCCTATATTCTTGCAGTTGTCACATACAAGCTCTTCTTCGTATAAGGGATTATGTTGTACCTTAAATCCCAATTTCATCCAGCACATATTTGCATTATTATGAAGACTATCCTCCTCTCTGGAATTGCTAGCTTTGCTTTCAAACCTGCACTCATAAGTAGCTTCAAGAACTTTCCAAATTTTATAAGATGTTGTGCAAGTAGTGTAACGCCCCAATCCCAAAATACGTAGGACCGAGTACATGAACATGCCAGCTGCACAGATACAAAGAATACTCTAATAAATGGAATCCTCGTATATGTACATAAGCTGTATAATAAATCATCATAGGCCAGAATAATATAATCTAATCTCATCCCAGCTCAACAGAGAAGATAATAAAGTCCAGATAATAAATAAGTGTATCAAAAGATAGCCGGGTGAACATCCTCACTCCAAACAGCTATAAAATAGTTTCATAAGATCGGAGTCCAACCTCTGCAAAATATAAAAAAAAAGAGATGTAAAAATATCTACTAATGTCTCAAAAAAATAGACTATAAACCAGTAGGAACTACCTCGTCACTAATGTATGAAGGATCCCAAGCCGCTCCGTACTCCTGCAGGAAGTCGTCTAATCCTGGAAAGATAACCAGGTCCTCAGCGGGACGTAACAAGATACAAAAAAACACCATGCCATGTAAACTGTGATATAATATAAAAGAAAGGGGATGCATGCAATAGGGTTCCTGACCAGCCTACTATAAAATATAATCCTTCGACGCATGTGCCCTGGCTGAAGATGGGATCGGCATAGTCCCCGTATAGGGCACCAAGGGCCTATGTCCATAACGTCCGAAGATCATCAGAGGGCACCATGTGCAAGGGTACGTCCGTAACGCTCTGGGAAACATCAGAGGGCACCTGGAGCCTGCGTCTCCGGAGGAGTGCACAGGTAATCAGGAAAGTGCAAAGAAGCCCATACGTCAGGTATTGTTCTTCCCACCCTATGCCTAGTATCATCACCTCCATGACTGATATTAACCTCTAATAACCGCTAAGTCTTCTAGCATGCAATTCTATTGGTAGTTACTCCTATCCGTCGCACGCTCCATACGTATCAGTGGCTAGCCGAATACGCAGTTACGTGTCTTACATGTGACTCACGACACTTAATGAATCAAGTGTCAAGGCTGTATGAGATATACCAATACCTCATCAACAATGGGTGGTCACAAGACTAAGTTAATGCAAGAGAAATAAATAGAAGCAAAAAAAGGACTGATAGAGTCGCTTGCACCCAAGTATGACTTAGACGCACAGTTTATAATAACAAATAAGAAATGCCAAAAATAACAACTAAAAATAAGAATATGTAGATCACAGAGTAAGGTGGAAAGGTATCTTGCCTGGTGGTGCGAAGGTGGCAAGTCCAATAATCACAATATCAGCAAAAGAAATGTCACAATCTCCAAACAACTCCGGATGCTGAAACAAACATCAAGAACGTACTCGAAATAAGTGATATACCTAGGAAATGCCTGTCCAAAAGCTAAATTCTGGAACAGGGGCAAAATCGTAATTTTGGGTCAAAATGCTGTCCACCGTTGGACTCATTTTGCACCGAAATACGTGCCAAAATCTACGGTCTCTAAAGTCCTCAAACTACATTTCTTCGAATTTGGTTTGAGAAGACGAATCCAACGGCATGTCAAATTTGGATTCCGATGAGCCGTACAAAAATCGCCCTTTAGGTCAAGTTGCGGGCTCGCCAATTTGACGTTCCGATCAACCTTCACAGAATCGGACCAAACTTGGCATACAGGACCAAAAAATCGATACGGTCCTGCTGGCACAAATTTTGCGTCGATCTGACGAACGTGCACAAAATTATGATCAAGTTTGCAAAACGTCGATACGGGGGTATCTCGACGGATATGTACTGATTTCGTCGCGCACGCACAACGAAATCGAGTTTCATCAGTTCCTACACGTCGGCAACATCCATATGCGCCTTTTGATGCATATAGTGCATGACCACGTCACTCGGTTTTTCGGGGCACACGCCGTATCGAGAAATTTTTTATGAAATTTTTATTTTCTAAAAGCAGTTTTTCTTGCAAATTCGAAATCAAATAACTTTCTTCATAATTAACGAAATTAAGTTCTACAAGTTGGGTTCTACGCTCGTTTATATTTTCTTCCTCTGTTTTAAGTTTGTTTTTGAAAACTCATGGTGTTTGGCGTGGAATTTGACTTCCAAGTCGGGGTTCTGGGATAGCTCACTGTTCTATTTTAGAACAGGTTTGGGGCTGACTTCGCCTCGATTTTTTGAGCGCATCAGAGAGTCGTTTCGAGATTCATCTGAGGGATCTCGAAGAGGGTCATACAGGGTCTCTATAGCAGTTAACAGATCACAAATTGGTCGAGTAGATTCGAAGAAGAATTCATGGGAAGGAGAGTACCTGTCGGTGTACTCGAACAGATAAAACTCTGTTGTTGTCAGTTTTTCGCAGGTTGGGGGGTCTCCGACGCTGCTCTGGCGGTTGCAGGTGGGCGAGACAAGGTGCCTAGGGTCGACGCTTTCTCTGGGTCGAGAAATTGCAGGTAAATCGTAAGTTTAGAGTCCCCCTGCGGTTTTTGAGAGTCAGGTGTATATACTCGGATCTCCAAATCCGAGATGGCCTAATCTATCAAATTTGATTCAAGTTTGAATCCGGATTGATACAATCCTATGGAGAATTTGATTTGGTTTCATAAGAAGAGATTGGAGGAGATCTTAGTTTGGATTTTGATTCAAATTAAAAGTTGAAATCCTTTTCTTTTCACTCGGTTTGTCGCAGGAAACAACAGGGGTTCCGGTTAGGGGTTGCTACTGTTCACGTTGTGAACAGTAGCTCAAGTTTTTTTTTTAACAAACACTTATATATATATGTATTTTTTTTATATTTATATGTATATATATATATATATATATATATATATATTTTGTATATATATATATATATATATATATATATATATATATATGTATGTGAAAAAAATAAAAAATATATATATGTATGTGAAAAAAATAAAATATATATATATATATATATATATGTATGTATTTTTTTTATCCTCACACATTCATCCTTAAATTCTCCAATTCTCAGGCCAGCCTCTTGAGCTCCCCCAGACTCCTTGTCCGTATTTGTCCTTAAATTCTCCACATTCATCCTTAAATTCTTCACGTAGTTATAACAAACACTTATAACAAATCCTTTCCACACACATTCATCCTTAAATTCTCCACCGGGTACCCCTAACTTACCAGGGTGCAGGAAGCGATCGCCAAATGAACCTCTCGACCGACTACCGAGTGGCCCCCCTCGACCCCAGACACATTCTCCTTCACCTATCTTCAGATCGCGATCACAGGACCGTGTGGTCCAAGGGAACCTGCAAGATTGACACCCACAAGATAAAGATTATCAAGTGGTCACCAGGTTTCAACACTATAGAAGATTCAGCTACGGTTGCAGCTTGGGTCACCCTTCCCAACCTCCTTCTCATCTGCTTTGTTCCCGCGGTGCTAAAGCGCATCGCCAACTCCTTCGGAACGTACGTGGCGTCGGCTTCCGAGACCAGTAACCTCACCAAAGCCCACTACGCCAAAATCTGTGTTGAACTAGACCTCACATCAGAACCACCCAACTTCATCAACATCGAGCTAGGCAATCATACCCACACCCAACAAATCCTCTACGACAACCACGTATTGTTCTGCATCCACTGCCACCTAAGAGGCCACCTTCCTAAGAACTGTCTCCGCCTGCATCCGGAGCTTAAAAAGAAGCCATCCAGGAAAGACTACGACCTACCGGTTGGGAAGCCCCCCAAGTCGCCCATTCTTCCCCTTTCGAATACCCACATTAGATTCGATTCCAGTATCGGAGAGCCAGACTCCAACGATCCTCCGAGCAAGGCCCTGATCCCCTTCATTCCCCAACACACAGAGATCTCCAAGCAATTCGCCATTCTCGACTCAGAGGACCCGGAGCCCGGCAACCCTCAAGAAGGCTCCAGCACCCCCGAGTTGCCACCCTCCTCCCCCATATCCTCGTGAGTGAAGGACGCTACCAACTCAGGCAACGCAGATCACCGATAACTGCCCTCTGGTCAGGAGGCCGCCCTCCTGACCCCTCCTCCCTCCAACGAAACACTTTAATCCCCCAGTGCGATCCCAGTCGAAGACATCCTAGCCATCCTTGGACCCGACCAAGTGAGGAAAGGCCTCCAAGTTCTAGCCGCAGGAGCCCCCCTCCAGCAACTGTTAATCTAGAATTCGTACGACTCCCTAGCCATTCCCCCGGAGGAGACAACAGTCGACCCAGCTGGCAATCTGATAGGACCTCACTCCGGTCCGCTCGAGTGCCACAACCACAATCCGCCCACAACATCGATCGTCAACCCGATTGACCCCCAACGGAGCAAATCAGGCACCGACAAAACCGCCACCATCCAAACCAGATCCGCCGTAAGGCGTAACAAAAAACACCCCCACAATCTTTAAATGCTTAACATCCTATCCTGGAACGTTCGAGGTCTGGCTAATAAACCGACATTAAGAAGAATTACTAGTCTTCGAAAAATTCACAAGATCGACATCTTCATCATCATTGAACCCAAAATCCCCTCCAAACGTCTCAAATCTACCCAGTTGGTTCTGGGCCTCCCCACGGCGATTGCCGGCATGCACGACATCTGGATTCTCGGGTCGAAGGTGGTTAAACTTGACATCATCCAAGACACCCAACAAGCCCTCTCTTGCTGGGTCACTTACCCCACCCTTCCGGAGCGGGCCATCCTTTCAACGGTCCACGGTAGCTGTGTCATCGCAGAACGGAAACACCTATGGAACGACCTTCTCGACACCTATCTCCACAACACCAACACCCTCTGGCTTTGCATAGGGGACTTCAACGCCATCACCAGCAGAGACGAGAAGATTGGAGGTTGCCCTACGCCCCTATCAACCATGCAAGACTTCAACAACTTTATCTTCAATGCTCGCCTCACTCCTCTTCAGTTCAAAGGCAGCGAATTCACCTGGTGTAACATGCAGGACGGCGACCGCCGTCAATACTCCCGTCTGGACAGAGCCCTCACCAACGCGCGCTGGCACGGTATGAGGATCAGCTCCACCCTGTCCCACCTCAACTCCACCGAATCCGACCACGCCCCAATCCTGGTGGAAATCAAAAACAAATCCCACCCATCCAAAAAGAACTTCCAATTCTTCGACTTTTGGACCGACCACCCGTAATTCTTGAGCATCATGGCAGAAGCGTAGAATAGTCAGGACTCCCCTAATCCTCTCACTCAGGTCAGCAACAAGCTCAAAGCCACCAGGAAAGCTCTTTCCAATTGGAGCAAACAAGCATTCGGGGACATCTTCCAAGCGATACGCGTCGTAGAGGACGATGTCACCCGAGCTGATGCTTTATTCCTCTCCGACCGATCCCCTGCGGCTAGGAGAGCCTTGAACCTAACCAAGGCTATGCTCAAATTCAGGCTCAAAGTTGAGACCGACTTTTGGAAGCAGAAAGCCAGACTGAAATGGGACAGCGATGGGGATAAAAACTCTAAATACTTCCACGCCTGCGTCAACGGCAAAAGAAACAAAACTATCGATACATCATATCACAGACGAGCAAGGCATCACCAGATCAGACCACAAGGGGATCCAAGAGGCGGCCGCAGATTTCTACACCAAATTATTCTCCAAGGAGATGGTCCACAAAGACAATTCATTCCTTGACCAAATCCCCACCATTATTAACGACTCCGACAATGCTCTGCTGGAGCGCCCTCTGTCCGAACAGGAAATGAAAGACGCGGTATGGGCCTTGAACGCGCATAGTGCCACCGGCCCGGATGGCTTTTCTGGCACTTTCTTTCGCACCTGCTGGGATATTATCAAGCAGGACATCACCGAAGCGGCGATTGCCTTCCTTGAAGGAGCTCCTTACCCCAAAGCTATCTCCAGCGCCAATCTCATCCTCATCCTGAAAAAAGATAACCCTAACTCCTTTCGCGACTTTCGACCCATCAGTCTTTGTACATTCACCAACAAAATTATCTCCAAGATCATCGCTACCCGAATGACAGAAACCCTCCCCAAAATCATCTCGGAAGAGCAAAGCGGGTTCGTTCGCGGTAGAAACATCCAAGACAACATCATGCTGGCCCAAGAACTTATCACCTGCATGAAATTTCCGGTGAGAGGGGGCAACATCGCCATCAAAATTGACATGGAAAAAGCATACGACAGACTCGATTGACAATTCATGATCTGGGTCTTCAGAGCATTCGGATTCTTCAAGAATTGGACCAACATCGTGTGGAGATCCATAAGCAACTCATGGTTCTCCACAGTTATCAACGGCCAATCTGAGGGATTCTTCAAATCTAGCCGAGGAGTCAGACAGGACGACCCCCTATCGTCCACCATCTTCATCATTACAGCCGACGCCCTGAGCAGAAACCTCAACAACATGGCCAACACCCCCCAACTTCCAGCAATACCACACTGTCAGCGGATGTCCCACCATCACCCACCTGGCTTTTGTCGACGATCGTCTCATCTTCTCATCCGGAGACATCGGATCGATGGAGGTGGTTCACAACACCCTGGAGCGGTACTCCAGATGCTCTGGCCAGAAGATCAACCTATCCAAGAGTGTCATCTATTCCCACCACAGCATCAAAATCGAGAACGCGACCAGACTCACCAACCTCACTTCTATAGCGGTGGCACATCCTCCTTTCAACTATCTAGGCTGCCCTCTGGTGTATGGGAAATCTAACGCCAGCATCTTCGAGAACATGATCACCAAATCAGGAACAATATCGAAGGATGGCATAACGCAACCCTATTCCTAGGCGGGAAAATTATCCTCATCAAACATGTGCTCAACTCCGTCCCCATCCACACCCTAGCGGCCTGCTCTCCGACCAGGAAGGTTATCGAGTCTATTGAGCAGATGTTTTGTAACTTCTTCTGGGGGCACAACAAGGGGCAAGACAAACACCACTGGGCCAGCTGGAATACTATGGCATTCCCGACCGCGAACGGTGGGCTTGGGTTCACCAAACTCGATCACATCGTCAAAGCTTTTTCAATAAAACTGTGGTAGAAATTATGCACAAGCCATAACCTGTGGACCAAGTTTATGAAGGCCATGTACTTCGGACACATCCACCCAGCGACGACCACAGATAACAGCAGATCTTCCGCGGCTTGGCGTCGTATTTTACTAGGCCGGGATTTGGCAGAGCCCGTGATCAGACTCCATCTGGGTACTGGCGAGTCCAACCCCTTCCTAGAAAGGTGGATAGGCGACAGCCTCATCCCGAACATTACCGAATACCCTAGAAATAGCAAGATCAAAGACCTGTAGGATCCCACCAATAATAATTGGAATTGGAACAGGATCCGTGATTGGTCAGGTAACGAAACAGTTGACAGCGTTCGCCAGTTCGGACTTACCATTGGGCCCGACGCTGACCAACTGAGGTGGTCGCTGACAGCTTCTGGAGCATTCTCTGTGCGATCGACGAGACTCACGATCCAAGAGAACGATCTAGACCTTTTTGTTGCGCGTTATTGGCACTCTTGCATCCCTAAGAAATAGTCTTTTCTCCTGTGGAGAGTCATGAGAAAGAAACTGCCAACTGACGACACCCTTAACTCCATCGGTATTAGCCTGGCGTCTGCTTGTAATTGCTGCATCGAGCGTCAGACGGAGTCTATCGACCACATCTTCAGGGAGGAAAGCCTCCCTGACAAAATTTGGAGCACCCTCAATCACTACTACAACACCACTCCAGAATACGGACGCTTTATCGATCTTCTGGCCCACTGGGGAACAAAGTCCCACGGCCACCAGATCGTTGCAGTGGCAGCCACCTGGGCAATTTGGAAAAATGGTAACAAAACGAGATACGAGGGACACCAATACTCTGCCGATCAGCTGATCCGGGAAATTCATCGACAATGTCGCAAAAGGAGTTCACTTTGCTCCCACAGATCTCCGACATTCGGGCAACCGTTCACCTCTTAGTTTTGGCGGCTGCACCCGCCCTTTTCCCCTGTCTTTCCTTTTTGGTATACTTTTGTCTTGTATACGTGTCAGGCTTCAGCATTTTGAGCCTTGTTTTATAAAAATAGGGGGTTTTCCTAAATATATATATATATATATATATATATATTATATATATATATATATATATATATATATATATATATATATATATTTGCCATAAAAATTAAAGACAGGTATTACAGAACACTGAGATTGATTGCAAACTCGCTTGTACAAAGGAAAGCCTAGAAAGAAATCCTAGGAAACAATCTAAGTACAATTGTTTAGTTTTGATTCTGGGGGGTGACGGTGGAGGCTCGGGAAAGTGCTATCAACTCTGCCTTACTCCGTGGAGTATCTGATGCAGTTTCAAGCTCGTAAAGAAATTGCTTTTCTCTTGAAGGTTGCTAGCCTTTTGCAGGGGTGTGGCACCCTGCTATTTATAATAGAATGTATGTTGAGCCGCATAGACGGCTTGCGGCCACGTGGCTGATTAGCATGCGAAGACCGCTCTTTGGCTGCCATCTGTCGATTTGTTGGGATTTTGTTGTAGCAAATCTGGGTAGTTAAGGACTTGGTCAGATTGCCACGTATCCTGTTGCGTATAGTTTTCTCAGTCTTCGATCATGTGGGGTCGCATGAGACTCATACGGCTTGGATCACAGTTACTCTTGGCTGTATGAAGTTTGGAAACTTTGGGGCCGCATAAGTCTGAGCCGCATAAGGTTCATACAGCTTAGATGACACCCTTCTGGCCGCATGGAGACATAGGAACCCTGCTTTTGGGCGACGTCTCACGACTTATCTTTCTTGTCGAAGTGTCAGACTCGTGAGCAAGCCAGCTACGTATCGAGCGGACTTCAGCCCGACTCGAGTACGTATAAGCTGTCCAGAGTAGGGTATCACTTCTAATCTAAACTATATCTCAATCCACATGAATTATATAAACAAGAATGAACAAGTATGGGTCATGGTCTGCAGCCCATTAGCATATTGTTCGATTAGACTCCAAGAATGATATGAGTCCATAAATAAGCAGAGTATATCATGGTACTGAATATAAATCATGAGATGATAATAAAGAAATATCACAAGCAAATACCTGTATCATGTATCGTAATCCTCTACCATCCCGCTCTGCTAACTAACTTCATACAATCGCTAAACCTGAAGAGATCATCAGGTCCTCAGAGGACTAGCAAGATACATAAAACATGCCTATCTAACAGTTTAATCATGTAATAATATATACATGGTATAAACAGGAACTAGACAGGAAACTAACATGTGGCTACTGACAAGTAACTATGAACACGGACACGGGATCAAGTATGCATAAATGAACTGCTGGTAGATCAATAGAATACCAACCCTCACCCCGAATGTGGACTCGCAGGTTAGTTTCAAGATAAGTCACCCTCACCCCGTATGTGGACTCGCAGGTGCAAAGAACAACCCTCGCCCTGTGTGTGGACTCACAGGTTGTGGGAAAGACAAAGGAATAGCAGTTCACTCACACATACTTGCAGACACGACTCAGTCAAGATACAGGTAAAAACATGGTACAACTCAGTCATGACACAGGTAAGGACAACTCTAGCATGATCCATGATGCAAACAAGCCTGGTATAACTACACTATCAAGTCATAAAATACTGATATATAAGCAAGACAATAAACTGGTAAACGCGGTATCATATAAATATATAACAACTAAGGTAACTAAAGATAACATACTACAACAGGTGTACTATAAAGATAAAAATAAACTGTAGAGGGAGGCAAGGTATACTTGCCTGGTGGCAGCGCGAAGAACCAATAAGATACCGTCAACTGGTGAGCCGTAAAGTCCAAATTATTATAACTGTCTCCGAAAGCTAAAACAGACAATGTCAACAGTCTCAGAATAGTCAAATTAGCTAGGATTGCCTGTCCTTAAGTCCAATTCTGGACACAGGAGCAAAACAGTAATTTCGGGCAAAAATGATGTCCGCCATGGGACCCAATTTGTACCGAAAAGTGTGCCAGAGTCAATGGTCCCTAAAGTCGTCAAACTACATGTCTATGGATTCATTTTGATGATGCGAACCCAACGGTATGTCCAATTTTGGATTCCGGTGGGCCGTGCACAAAATCACCCGTTAAGTCGGACCGTAGGGCCCGCAAAACGGCGGTCCGATTCAACTGTCTCAGAATTGGACCAAACTTGGCATACAGGACCAGAAAAATGATACGGTCCTGTTGGCACAAGTTTCGTCTCGATCTGACGAGCGTGCACAAAATAATTGAAAAACTTGCACAGAGGTCGATACGGTGAATTTCGACGGATACGCATCAAATTCGTCGCGCACACGCGACCAATTTGAATTCCGCCAAAGCCCACACGTCCAAGAAGCCGATACGCACCTTTCGATGCTTTCGGTTTGTGACTACGTCGCCCGAATTGGCGGGACGCACGTCGTGTGGATGAATTTTCTAGTTTTTTTAAAACTATTTTTCTTATTTTTATCGATCTTCGAGTTGATTTATCCTAGCATCTACTGATTAATAAAATAATCTAAAAATACGGTTTGAAAGCTGGTTAGGTTGTCTAAAAACGTGTTCAAATGGATTTCAAAAGTTCTAACTGTTTTGTCCACAATTATCCTTCCAAAACTTGGTCTGGGTTGGTGTTGTCCTGTTTTTGTTTCTTCAAAAACTGGGTTTTCTCGAGATTTCGACCCCGGATTTCTTGTGATTTGGTCGCCTAAATCGAAAACTATTTCATAGGGGTCGAGGCCTACATGTTGTCTGTACTTAGGAAGCGACAGATCGAGAAATGATTGAACGAGGGGTGAGTACTTTACATACAAAGTGGGGGGGTTCGGCCTGCCATTGCTGCTGTATTGTTCTGTTCGTGCGCGCGCGTGGTCCTGGCCGCCGGCGATGCTCGGCCTGCCGCCGACGACGTACAGTGGCGCGCGTAGGGGGCGCGCGGTCGAGGTCCCTGGCGTGCAGGTGTAGATGGTGGCGATGTTAGGGTTTTCGTCGAGGAACTCTCAGTTTCTCCTCTCTGTATATACGATTGTATATATATGGCTGTGAATTCCCCTAAGGCTCGGGCTGCTAAGTTCAGGGGAAAAGAAGGCTGGGCTTTGGGCCAGCCTGGGATGGATGGGCTTTGGCTGGGCTGAGCTGGAATTTGGGCTTTAAAGAATTAGTTTATTTCTATTTACCCCCAATATATCATACATATATATATATATATATATATATATATATATATATATATAATATATATATATATATATATATATATATATACATATTCATATATATATATATAATATATTATATATATATATATATATATATATAATATATATATAATATATATATATATATATATATTTTTTTTTTTTTTTTTGTGATGTATTTCTAGATTGCTAGGATTTTATACCATATATATTTTGTATGTATATATAAATATTTTGTATGTATATATATATATATATATATATAATATATATAATATATATATATATATAATATTATATATATATATACGCATGTACATAATTATAATATATATATATTTATATAAATACATAAATACACATAAATACTTTTGTACTTATATATACCCACATATACTATGGAATAATTTTTAATATAAATACACCTATACACATAATATATATATATATATATTATATATATATATTTTATATACAATATGTACACACAATGTCATATATACATATATATACGTACACATATATAATATTTTATATATACATACAAAATATATATGGTATAAAATCCTAGCAATCTAGAAATACATCACAAAAGAATATTTATCCTATTCTAAAATAATTAACAATTTAATATTAATAACACATATATATGTACATATATATATCAATGCGTCGCAACATATTTAC
>JANAVB010006907.1:0-40311 GCA_029216955.1 Iris pallida | reverse complement strand
TCTTCTCTAGGGATGCATGTACATCAGCATCCTCTTCTTGATTCAGAGTATCATTAACAGCCTCTGCTGATGTATCTTCATCACTTGCACTCACTTCACGTGCTTCTTCACTGTCAGCTGCGGCAACTGGATCTACATCATCGTGGAAGCCAAAGTCACAATCGTCCAGTGCCTCAATCATTAACTTATCTTCTTCGGCACGTAGTGATCGAGGAGAGCTGAAAGGTGGGCGGTTTTTGTTTCTGGCTCATTTGGCTTCGCAGCCTCATTTGCTGTCTCCGCGATATCCTTTCTGGTCTCTACAACCTCGTCCCTTCTCTTTGGACTGAAGCTTCCTGCCTGGGTTCAATGGCAGGTGTAGGAGATGACATCATGACTCCGACAACAGCACTAGTCACGACCGATAACAGGATAGGTCTTGGAGGAGTGGCCACTTTCCTCCTGAAAACTATCTTCTTTCTGCGTAAAGGTCTCTCGGGACTCTCTGCATCTACAACATCTACTTGCCTTTGAAGAGATGTCAGAGTCGTCGCCTCTTCTCTCTGAGTCGACTCAGCATGCTGCCGAGATTACGACATGGTGGTGACCCTTTCTGAAGATTCTAAGACAATCTTCCTCTTAGCAACTGGAGAAGGGTTCTTCCGCCTTTCTTTTCTTCCTCTCCTTGATTGGAGATCTGACGACCTTCAAAGAGACGCGCAGCGGCTCGTTGACTTCTTCAGGAAAGTTGGCTTCCCTTGAAGCTTCCAACGGTGCATCAACTGGCTCATCCTCTTCATCATTACCAGGAGCCAACACAACAGATGCTCCCTTCTTTAAACGGGCCGCAGTCGTAAAACTGTCTACTAGACTAAAGTTCTCAACAAAAGTGTTCGCCGATGTGTAGAAGAGTGAATATGTATACAGCATACGAGGACCATGATCGCTCTTTAGCGGCATTGAGAACATAGTCCTCGTATCCCGAGCATTATAGTAAGCCCAAGCCCGGGCTCCATCGATCAGATAACCTTTTCCCTGTAGGCACGTTATGGCGTTGCCTACGTGGAATTGGTCATAGCCGAATTGGCATACAAAAGGCTCGGGAGATAAGGCTCCAGATAGCATTCGTCTTCAAACCGGTACACCAAATGAGATGGCCGGATCGTCTTCAACCAGTTGAAAATTGTGTGGCCCAGAGGTTGTGCCCTCACAGAATCGACAAGGTTGGTGGACATATGCTAGTAGCAAGTTGGAGGGAACAAAATAGAAGTTCCATCCCTTTCCAAGATTCAGAGCGCGTCTGTAATCTCTTAAAGTGTATATCCACTTGCTTTTGGAGAATCTTCTCAAAAAGCTGCCACTTACCGCTCCCATATCGGGGTTCATCAGTGAAGTATGCAGAAGAAGCCATCCGAACAGATGTGTATGGTAGCTCTAGCCGGGAAAAGCTTTCTTTCTCACCCTTTCCTCTAAGCATTTGATCAACAAAAAGGCGAAGGCCAGCAATCACTCTGCAAGTCATCGCCGACAATAGATCCATCCGGTAGCCGAAGACTAAGCGGACAACAGCAAATAGTACGCCTCGATGAAAGCGATCGACAGTGCTCCAGGAACGACGTATCTTTGAAGCCAATAAGTGAGGAAATTTGCCAACTGGACCTCCTTCGACATGAGCCTATAGCCCATCCTCATATAACTCTCAAGAATGTCATCTTTCTTGAGAGGGGGATATTGAAGATCATCCTCGATCTTGATATCCAGAGCCTTGTTCTCCTCCATCAACGCTATCACTTCGCTGTTGCTAAGTGGTTTGAAGAAGGTGGGTTTGCAGTTATCATGCTCCTTTGTCTTTTTCTTAATGTTATGGTTGAGAAAGAGATATGGCAACCATTTGGTTGAGTAACAGGTGCCGGATGTACCACTCTTGTAATACAAGGAACAGATTTTGTAGTGGCATAGCAGCTCTTCAAAGACAGTCACCATGTCGGCATTCTCTTGGCGTAATTTGTCCAACTCATCATTGGTTGGGACAAATTATTCATAGGGAATATCTCCCATTGGCAAGCTAGAGTACTTCATCTCGTGTAAAGCCAATCCGATCTCTCCGCATGGTGTCATAAAAGTCCCCGTTCTGTAATTGTATCTCTCCGCCAATACAAGGAATAGATGCAGATTAGGTAGAAAACCATAAACGGTGGCGTACACCGCTTGGTACAGCTCAATCTCCTTGAGCCGGTCTTCAAATTAAGCCAATATCAAATTGGCTATGCAGCTCCACCTCTTGTTATCTGAATTCACAAGACCTGTTAATCAAATATCTTGGTCTGGATATCTTTCTTCAACCTTCGCAAACTCATTTGCGAATAACGGTGTTCAGACTGGGAGCAGCAGGGAAGAGTTTTCTGGTGGAATGCACCCAGGTTTCAGTCCTCTGAGTAGGGAGCTGTGACGCTCCGAGGAACTGTAGAACATGTCTTTGCTGTTCGGCCCCTTCTTCACACAGATGTTCCCCGTTTGAGCTTGCTGAAGTGGAGTTATATCCCATTCCATCCTTCTGGGATAGCTCACAAAAGCATAGCGAGACAGGGGAAGGCATCTGAAAATCTCTGGTAGAAGTATCATCTTCTTGCCTCTTTGAAAAAGCCTCTGCTCCATGCGAGGTCTAGGTTGAGAGTTCTTGTCGAAAGCCTCACCGAACAGGAACAACGGTTTCTTATGAGTAACTGTATCTGCAGTTTGGAGTGGATGTCCGTTCATTAGACACAGCAGAGTTTCATTATCTTGGGCCATCAGGATGGCTTGCCGAGACGACGGCAAGGCATATTGAGGATATGTCACATGGAAAAGATCCTCCTTGAACTCAAGTTCAGCTAAAGATCATGCAAAGACCTCATAATCTGGGTCTTCTCTGAGATTAACTGCATCAAATAAAGAGATAAAGATCAGTACATGCAAAATCACAAAGTTTCTTTGAAAAGAGTTCATCAAATTGTGCTATGTGCAAAGCATCAGATTACGCCAATGCAACCCACGTGCGCAAAGTATCCAATTGCGCCAACACATCCACTTGCGTAACATCAGGTTGCGCTAACCCATTTGCGCAAGGCATAGGTTGCGGTAACCCGCTTGCGCAAGCCATCAGTTTGCGCTGGCTCAACTGACTTGCACAAATCGATGGATTGTGCTGAATATCTGCCAGCGCTTTCCAACCGATTGCGTAAGCATATAGTTTTCATAAAAATGAAATACTATTGTGTGTGCAACCAAAACCCTAAACAGGGTGGCATAATACCATCAAATCTCTAAAAAGAGAGAGGTATGAAGGTTCAAAAATGTCAAGAACCCTAAAAAGGGTTTCGATCGAGTTTGTCATCTACCTTGCAGTGCTGGGTGGCCAATTTTATGACGAGAGATTCGGGGCGCAACCAGAGTCGAAGGCTCGGCGGGGGCCTTGCCCTTTTCGGTGGCAGTTCGCTTAGGAGCCATTAACGTCGACGGCGAGAATGAGGAGAAGTGGTCGAAATATGAGGGAAGCTTTTATCTCTTCAGAAAATCGAAAACAAGTAAAGGTTGACAGAATGAGAATGGAAACTATTTATAGTTTTTAGAAGTACAATAGTCACCTCAGATTGTGCCACAAAAGTCGGAGCTGATTCCTCCAAACGCGCAGTCAGAGCGCCACTTGCGCAACTTGATTTTAAATTTAAAATTCAAAGTATTTCGAAAATTTGAATATTTTCAAATTTTGAAAACTTTGAAGGGGGTCTTGTAGGTCCTAAAAATCAAGTTGCACCCATCAAAAAAGCAATAAAAATCAAATGGAGCACCCTTCAAATGAACTGCGCAGGAGACTGCGCAACAAATCAACTGCGCGAGGCCGAACCGCGCTAACATCCAAGCGCACAATGCTGACGTGGCAACGTCATCATTACCTGACATAAAATCAAATTTTCTGACAACTGACAGCCCGAAAAGCGAGGAGTCTGTTCGTTTCTCGAGCTGCATCGCATCTTAGAACAGCTGTCAACGCGGTCCAGCTGTCAACTCCCAGCACAGTCTGCCAGCCCAAACGAAGCACAGTCTGTCAGATCCTCTTCAGCACAGTTCGATCCCAGTACAGTCTGAAGCTAGCGCAGTTCAAGCAGCACAATCCATCAAGATAACTGACATTTTATACGTGGCCTACATGCCATCAATTGCTCACCACGTGGAAACCGTCTGTACACGACCATGCACATTTCAATCAAACAATGCCACACGTCTAATATAGTTGAGCCACGATCGAGTAACTGCCATCGCAGTTCGCTGCTTGTGCAGTCCAATGCCTGCACAATCCTGCCAGCGTAATCCAGAAATAACTACTAATTAGTTATTTTCCAGAACTCTATAAATAGAGTTTCAAGTCCTTCATTATCAAGATCAGATCATTCAAGATCATCATAGAGATCAGGAGTTCTTGCCCAAGTGCTGCTGTAATCTTCAGAGGCTGTCGTCTTCACAGTTTACATCGTCCAAGGGATAAAGCGATCATCTTCAGATCGAATTCCTATAGTTGTACTTTCCCAGAATTCAATTGTAATCTTCTTACAAAGTTTGTGAAATAAAAAAAACTTTTGTTTTTGCAAACAACCATTTACTCATTTTATGTAGTGAGCACTGGTAGACTGACTGCTTATTTACGCAGAGTGGCTATAAGAGGTACAGTTCTGCCCGATTTACGGGACTGGAGACGGATCTTCAGAGGTTCTTCTGATCCCATTGTTGTCTCTGTCTGCTCTTGAGCATCCTCTTTGATCAGGTGATTTTTTGATTTTTCGTACAAGCAGGAATCCGAATAGTAGGATTCAACCACTTTGAAAGGATCGATGTCGGCGAATTCCGTTCTTATGAAGCCGTGCTTGTAGACATATTTGAAGCACTGGTGCAATATGGAGGGCACGATCATGTAATTGTGTATCCACGGATGCCCCAGAAGAATGTTGTAGGACGTATCTGCGTCTATGACGTACCAAGTTACTTCCGACTGGAGGTCGCCAATTTGGCATTTCAGGCGAATCTTTCCAATAGGATAGCTTCTTCCTGAATTGAAACCGCCGATGGCGGTGCTGGTAGGTGTCAGCCGATGCATAGGGATGCACAGGAGGTGGAGCAAGCTCTTCGGAATGATGCTTATTGAAGAACCGGGATCAATGTGTATCCGATCCACCTTGATGTCGCTGATGTATCCAGTATAATACAGAGGGCGATCGTGCATGTTAGACTTGATGAGCATATCCTACGGAGTGAACATGATGTTGGACATTGCACATATACAAGTGATGTCCTGGAAATCCGCTAGCGAGCTCTCCCCTGTAAGCTTGACCTGAGCCAAATAAGCGTCAGCATTCTGGAGTGCTTTGCTCAGTGCGACGCGAACATCCTTGGAGAGTCTCAAGAGCTCATATAATGACAATTTGGCTGGTGTGTTGGCCAATTGTGCCAGGATGTCAAAATTATAAGGCCTCTCCAGCCCTTGAGGTGCATCTTTACGGAGCGGCTTGTCGAAGCGGGTCTCTTTTGGCTTAGGATTGTCGACCGGTAGAGGCTGAGAAGGTCCTGGGGCATCAGTAGTGGCCGGCTGACGATCTTCAGCCGAGTTATCCGGTATGTGTTGAGATTGTGCACCGGACCGGGTAATGACAGTTGTTGCTTCTTCAATGCCGGCTGAGATTGTGTGACAGGACTTAGCATTCCTACTCTTCTTCTTGTCGGTAAAAAATGATATTGACTGAGTTACTTCAGGTATCAAGACCGGGTGGACCCACATGACCTTCCTTCGTGACGTGGTGAGGGGCACCAGCCCAGTTGTCTGGTCTCATGGAGGAGAAAGATTAGTGACCTCCATTGTTGCCCGAGGGACGGGTACTACGCCATCTTGAGTTCTCATTGGAGGAAAGCTACCAAATTGAACCGACACCATGTTGGCAGCCACGGTTACCTCTTCAAAATCAATGGCCAGAGCCTTGGAATCGATGAGGTTCTGGATGAACCGCTTCAATTGGAAGCAGTCTTGAGTAGCGTATTAGACGTAGCGTAGAAGTGACAGTACTTCGGGTTCTCCATCTCTGCAGGTCGAGGTTCACGTCTCAACGGAGGGAGCTGAATTCTATCTTCTTGCAAGAGCATGTCAAAGATAGTCTTGACATGGCTATCCTCGAAGGAGTAAGTCACGTGAGGCCACTGCTTCTCTACCTGCTTTGGTTCAAGCTTCTGGGCTGTATCGACAACCATAGCCTACTTGCCTTTGGTGTCCCGGTTATTAGAGGAACTGCCGCCATTGTTGTTGTTGGCATTAGGGCATTTGCCCTTATCCTCTCCATCCGAGATATGCAATTCCAGTTGACGAGCCTTCTTCAATTTTGTTTTTGTGCTAGTGGCGTTGATGATGAAGGTCTTCCAGTCCTTAAATTGACTTTTGCCCATCCAGAGGCTGATTGTGGGGAGCAGCCTCTTTTGGCAAATCTCAATTAAAGAAGAGTCAGGGTTACCGGAGGGCAATTTCATTACAGTTTGGCGAAACCGCTGAATGTAGTTACTTGTCAGCTCTTTTTTTCCTTGAACAACGTCCATGAGGGTTGACATTGTCACATCTTGTCCCATCTCGTAGAAGCTTTCCAAGAACATATGTTTGAAGCCGGCAAAGGAGTGGATGAAGTTATCCGGCAAGTTGCGGTACCAATCGAATACGACCCCCTCTAATGCCCTAATGAACAACCTCGTGAGGATGGCGTCATCATACGGTAGATGGTCTGTTGTGACCTCGAAGTAGGTCATATACCAGCTCGCAGAGGTTTTCTCGTCATATGGATTGATATTGAATGGTTTGTATCATGGAGGGAAGGGGACATCTCTCCATGCAGCGGGATGCGGCTGTCGGATCCTGAGGTCCTGAGAGGATTCTTGGGCGTAGAATATTGCATGGAGCTCCTGGACTTCTCTTCTCGCCTCCCTAGCCTCTTTTGCAGTAGTAGGAGCCGACATTCTAGGTGGATTGTCGCCCGGGGTTGGCGCGGTTGTGTTTGAGTTCGCATTGACGACGGGACCCAAGCTTGTTTGGCCAGGTATCCTTCCTTGAAGAGCCGGTAGGGCCGCCTTGATCTCGTCCAATGACTTAACCAAGGTTGGAGTATGACCTCAAGAGTGTCGAGGCGCTACCAATCACTGGGACCATCTTGTTCATTCTCAGTCATGAATGTCGTTCTCACATGAGGAGAAGTGGAAGAAACCGTAGAAGACGTACCCTCTGAATCATACCCTCGCATAGAGAAGTCGTCGGGGTATGTGGAAATATTCTCCTCTGGTTCGGACTCGGAGGAAGTACCACCCCCTGCATAGGAGTTTGCCTCGTCTTGGCACTTGTGGACGTTTTCAGGGACGTCTGAGTCTGTTGTATCTGTTGGAGAGGTTGCTTTCTCTGGTTCATCTTTTTGGAACATCAGATTGTCGTGGATGTTCCGAGGAGTGCTACCCCCAGCTTCAACTACCCCCAAGGATGTAGATGAAGAATCTCCCAGTGTTGAAGATTTCGTCTTTGAGCGGGTACCTTGATAAACTCCTCCTGTGACGGCTTTGGACATCCACTTTGATGAGAATTTCTTGGTCGTGTTGGTTGAAATTGTCGGGCTGGAGATTTTTATTTTCTTCCCTCCTTTGCCGATAGGGACCTTCCGGGCAGAGTTACAGGAGGCAAAAGGAAGCGCCTCCTCTCCCGAGCTTTGTTGTTGGACCGGTCCTGGCTGCTGCAGTCGTTAAGACAGATTGCCGGTCCTCTTGTACTGCTGTCTTGTTGCGGCAGCAGTTGACAATGACTTGAGTGCAGTGATGTCCATGGAAGGACTCTTTGCACACCAAGGTTTCTTCTCCTTTTTTGCGCTTGTGAAGAATCACATCTCGCAAGTCAAGTACATCTCGATCAACCTTTACACTCATTTTATGGGCCCGAGAATTCCGAGCGCACGAGTGCGTTGGCATCATATTTGCTCCCTGATACGGGGCTAGTAAAAGCACTTGTCATCGATCATTGTTGGGAGACTCTTGGGAACCACCCTGTCCGTTTGCCGTCGGCGGCTGAACACGGGTGGTTCTGTACAACTTTCCATCAGAGGCCCGTATAACAGTTAGCGGAACTCTCTGATGGTCAGAGGTTGGGACAGCTGACTGAGCTCGACGAGCCCGCGCTGTCCTGGACTTCTTCGTTCTAGCACCTGAGGGTGTGTAGTAGGAAGATTCCAAACTGTGCCGCATATAATCTGGTACATTCTTATTGGAGCTTCTGATGTCAGGACCGCATGAGAGACGGTCGAAGACTGAACTCGAGCCGCATAGGGCAGATGGCCGGGATTGGATGCCGTATAGGTCATCTCCCTGGGGCTAGGGTTGGTGGCCGCATAGGTATTTTACATGCGGCTGGGATTGGTGGTCGTATGAGCCTTCTGCATATGGCTGGGATTGGGGGCCGCATGAGCCTTCTGCATGCGGCTGAGATTGGTGGCCGTATATGCGTTCTTCCTGTAGTCCTACCCTTATGCGGCTTCTTCCTTGACCGTATAGAGTTCCCATTTGCTCCCGCAAGTCCAGCATCGTAGTATTTTCCTTTGTCGAACTTAGGGACAGCAAGGTCCTCTGCGGCCTGAAGTGGGGCCGCATGTGAGTCTTCTTTGCCGTCTTGGGCAGCAGAGAACACTTCTTCCAAAGCTTGGAGAGGGGCAACAGTTTTGGGACTCCACGCCCTGCGGGCTTTCTTTGTGCTAGCTCGCTTCAGGATGGGGCTAGCGCTCCCCTCGGAGAGCATCTCTTCAAATGCTTGCTGGTCGAAGCGAACAACCAGCATCTGTTACGTGAAGCCGAGTTTGGCTTCGTCCAATTACGTCACCAACTTCTCAACAGTAGAAGTTAGTCCCCAGCAGAGTCGCCATCGTATTTGCCATTGATTGTCGTAGAACAGAACAGTTTTATAAAAGGAATGAACTTTGACACACAATTACAAACTCGTTTGTACAAAAGAGAGCCTAGGAACAAAACCTAGGAAAAGCAATCTAAGTATAATTGTTTAGTTTAGATTCTGGGGGTGTGACGGTAGAGGCTCGTAAAAGTGCTATCAACTCTGCCTTACTCCTTGGACGATCGAACGCAACCTCGACTCCGTTGAAGAAATGCTCTCTCTCTCTCTGCCCGGGTGTCTGTATATCTCTCTGTGTGTATCTGTCCCTGCAAGGGAATAGCACCTTGCTATTTATATGAATTCATGAGTAATAGGGTGTACAGCCATGTGGCTAATTTTGGGACACATCCTTGTAACTGTGCCACGAGAAGTGGGCAGCTGGAGATTGGTTAAAATTGATCATGATCTGTTTGTTGCACTAAATTCAAACTGTTTAAGACTTGGTCAATTTCTGCCACACGTCTCAACTGCTACTCTATGGCGATCCGCATGAATGATGCATCCTGGCTGAGCCGTATGAAGGACTGTCCCATAGCCGAGCCGCATGAAGGATCTATCCTGGCTGAGCCGCATGAAGGACTGTCCCATAGTCGAGCTGCATAAAGAGTGTCTCATGACCGAGCCGCATGAAGGACGTCACATAACCGAGCCGCATGAGAGATGATCCATGCTCGAACTGCATGAGAGTTGTCTCATGACTGAGCCGCATGAGGGTCGCATAGGCGATCCGTATAAAGAATCTTCTTTGGAATTTATGAACTGTGCTAGATATCATGATAATTTTCTCGTCTTTTTAGGAGCATGTCACGTCTTGTCTTTATGTCAGAGCCATTATCTCTGTCAGAGCTATCGCCTTTATGTCAGAGTAATTATGGCCAGCTGCTTAGGCTGATTTTGAACCGTATAAGGTTCCCTATTATTTGTGGGCCGCATGAAACTTTCTGAGCCGCATGAAGCTCCCAGTACTTTTGAGCCGCATGAAACTCCCCCAGGTTTTGAGCCGCATGAAGCTTCCGTATTTCTTTTGGGTCGCATAGAAAAATCTATGCTTCTACAATTCCGGGTCGGGCGTGACAGGTTGCAGGCTTGATTTGTGATTCCCGAAAGCTCGTAACTCCCCCTGATATGCTGAATAATTGAAAACATAGCCAATGCACATCCTCTGTTTGCTTTGATGAAATTGCCGCAGTGATTTGATTTATTCTCTCTAAAATACCTGCAACATTATTTATAAAACATACTTTATTTGTGGTATCCCTTTAATGAGCATCAGATAAATACCATTCATCTGCATTTCTCATAAGATCAAAACATTCATCAAGAATAATTTATGTACCTAATATTATTCAAAAATATTATGGTGAGTGAATAGCAATAAAGAATTTATATTCTTTAAATATGGTACTCCATGACCCAGAACGTGTTCTTTGGTTGTAAAAGATCCTATTGACCTGATCATTATAGATATATCATTCATTTTAAATCTCTACAGGAGATTTATCTCCACAAAATATTTATCTCTACATGAGATTATAGTAGATTTTTCTAGAGATTCATCTTTTCATAATATTATATAAGATCTCATTTGGAGATTTATCTTTATCTTTATCTTTTCTGGAGATTCCTCTCTCTTCAGGAGATTTTTGATCTCTTCGGGAGGTACTCTAATCTCTTCCGAAGATCTTCTCTTCATGAGAAAGAGGTCCTCTCTTTAGGAGGTAATTTATAGACAACCATTTTGATGAATATGTTCAGGGATTTCTTCATAAACTCAATGAGCCTATCATATTCCTCTGGATGGTTTAATCCATATGGATCATTTGTAGATCATTCGGGGATAACATGGTAATATTAAATCCTTCAAAAAGATATACCTGAAAATTTTAAATCCTCGACCTTAGAGGGTATATCTTATCGTCTAGATTATCATGATTAGAGAATATTTACTCATATTCTATTAATAATAGATTCGTGAATCCTTGGGCTAATATTTCTCTTATACATTTGGATCTCTATTTGTTACAAACATCTATTCAAAACCTATCAGATTTATTCCTTTTGTGTTATGTACTGTAGAACCGAACACTCTACGTCTCTTGCGAGAGATACTACATCTTTCCATTAGATTATTCGTGATTTTAGTGTTATTCTTTAATTTTATAACCCTTTTATTCTTATTTGATAATGTCATTTATGACAAACTTCTTAATTCCAAAATTCTCTTAACTATGTATAAAACATAGATTTTATGGGTACCGATACCTCTTTCTCAGTCTCTTCTAGAATCTGAGGTATATACTGTCACGACCCGTTACCCAAATTATTGGGCCGGGCCGAGTCATGTCCAGTCTGTGCTTGAGATAAAGCGCAGTAAGCTGTTCTAGAGATAACAGGATAAGACTAAATGTGCTAACAGTTCTATAAGTGAATAAAAGTCATAAATGCTCCAAACACAAAAGTCGTCTCATATAGTAATAAGTCCAAGTACAAGTCTGAAATATAAAACTGGATACATGTCCAGTTACAAAATACGTAGTCTAATACATGACTACACTAAGTATCCCCGGTGACTACGCAAAATAGACGAGTTTCCCCGCAGGAACATCCTCGTAAAGCAAAGTCGGGTCCTCGACAGTATCTCCATAATATGAGTCGCAGAGTAACTCCTCCTCAGTAAGGACACCTACAACATTATCCTGTCAGGACGGGAGCAAGTACTGATTCTAACAAACTAGCATATGAAACATGAAAATGAACATAAGAGGAATAACTGGAAACATGGCATCACATAATCTATCATGGCAAGGACACATATGTCATAGAGACATATGTATATGTAATGTTTAAAACTACAGCAGGTACGTGATCGTCAATAGGTGTATAATGTACTGTGGTATATGTAAATAAAATGTACATACGTACAAGTACATCCGTACAGAAATGCCGAATAATGGCCTGCGGCAAGGTATGCATATAAAATACGACTTCGCTCGCTACTATAGGGGGGGCACGATCACGTACTCAACTGTCAGTTTTCCCATAACCCATATTCTAATCATGTGAGAGATACATAAAGACTGTTATAAGCATGGTAGTAGTGGAAAGTACAACATGTGATATTTTAACTTGCTACCCCAAGGATCAGCATTTAACATTGTTGGATTTGCAGTTCATTTATGTAACAGTATGTACAGTTTGTAGAAAGTACTTGCCTCTAGCAAAGCAAGCTACGATAAAAGTGCTATAGATGTCTGATAACTCATCACTGTAGAAATAAATACATAAACTTAGTTTTTACACTAAGCTAAAACACTAAGACACTAATTAGTGCAACCCGACTTGTGACTGGGCACCTAGCCAAAATGATGACTTTAGTATAGGAGACCAATGTGGGGTGACACACTACTATTACTAACTTTCTAGGGTCTTTACACTAGTGAGGGGTGAGGTTCAACACGGTTATAACTCAGAATAACACAAAAAGCTGCAAGTCGTAATTATTCAATAAATAAATCAAATGAACATTGTGTTCCAACAATTTTTGAGATAGAAAAAAAGCTTAATTTTATATAAAATAAAGTAACAAATGATCCTTATTAATTATAAAAATTTATATAATTTTTTTGGAATTTATTAACCAGTACAAGTATTTTATAAAAATTAATTTTCCTAAGTACACAGAAAATGAGTTCTGGCTTCATATGCCAAAATAGTAGCAAAACTGCAAATTAAATACTGTAAAATTATACTAAATTAGCTAAATTAACATAGTATCTAAATACTATTTTTTCAGAATTTTAACAGCAATTAAAGTATTTTAGAAATTCAAAACAGCATTGTACATAACTGAAATTAAATAATTAATTATCTGCGTATTTTGTCCATGTATATAATTTGAACCAAAGTTCAAATACAGGACCCAAGGCCATGAATCAAGTCCAATATGACTTGTACAGGTCTTGAATGTGGGGAAACATATTTGAGCCCAAAAACCCATGCTAGACTTGGACACCAAATGGTTGCAGTAATTAAAATACACCAAAAATACAAAGTGGTAAAAGTACAAAATAAATATTAATATTTAATAAGGTAAAATACATAGTAGTCATATAAATATGACAAGTATATTTTCATAAAATAATTTACACTAGGTATAGTGAAATACATATATAAAATGTATAACTACAATATTTATATACATATAATACATAGATATTTACATAATGGATACATACATACATATGTTAAATATACATATATATATGAAATACTTAACTATAAATATATATATAAATTAAAAATATATATATATTAAAATTATATACTTAACTATAAATATATATATATAAATTATATATATATTAAAATATATATATATTATATAAGTCGGGTCGGGCTGGCCAGGGGGTCAGCCCGTTCGTTGTTTAGGGTTAGGATTTAGATTAAAATTATTATAGGTTTTAAGTTAAATAACAGTAACCCGATAAATCGAAACTGTGTCTTGATGGTTTGGGACACAGAGTCTAAGTGTCAGGTTATTTACGACACGTACGAGTATGGATACGCATGTCCAAGCAGTGGACTAGGGTCCCCGTGTCCTGGCGAACCATATACGTGGATTCGAGAGACGTACGATACGATTCAGTGCTGCAACTTACGTGTCCGACGATTGGTGAGGGTTTCGAAGGCCGTGGACGCGGAGGAGGCGATGGGGAAGCGACGCTCGTGGCGAATGACTCGCCTCAGCGCGGCGAGTCAGCTGATGGTGGTTGGGGCGGTGACGCTTGTAGGGGAAGCGACACTGGGGGTTAGCCGGAGTTAGGGTTCCGGTGGGGTTCTGGGGAAAATAGGGCGGAGCTAGGCTGTGGTTGCGTCGTGGTGGTGGTAGATGGGTCGGGGAGAGTGTGGGGGGTTTTATAGGGGGTCAGAGTCGGTCCTAGGTCGGTTGGGCGGCCAAAAATGGCGGGGGCAGGTCGGTCGACGGTCGTCGTGCAGTCGTCGGGGGTGGGTAGGGTTAGGAATTATATTAGGGTCCTTAGACTTTTAGAAAATTATAAACCGATCCCTAATACGACTGAATGCAAATAGTAATTTGCATTCCATATTAAAAACAATTAACTAATTACAAAATGACTTCTAAATAATTTGGAAAATTACAAAATGGTATTAAAACATTTCGGTTAATTGCAAAACTACTTTAAAACATTTTAATAAATTGCAAAATGGTATTTTTGTATTTAAAACTCATTTAAAATTTATTTAAAAATTCTAAAAAATTCCTAAAAATCATAATAAATATTTTAAGGCTAAATATGTCATTTATAATTAATTAACACTAATTAATTAATTTTGAAAACAGGGGCTCACAAGTCTTCCCTCCTTGAAAACTTTCGTCCTCGAAATTCACGAGGATTGTAGACCCTACAATATTCTAACATAGCAAGCAATGCAATAAATGACTAAGGCTATGATCGAAACTAACCTCTAAGGTATCAAGCGGGAACGGGTGGTTCCCTCGCAGCGGTTGGATCGAACAAGTAAGGGTATCTCTCCCTCATGTCCGACTCCCTCTCCCAAGTAGATTCATCCGGAGAGTGACGGCTCCAAGCTACTCGTACTAAGGGTATAACCTTGTTCCTCAGCCTCTTCTCCCTCCTGTCTAATATCTTCACTGGCTGCTCAGAAACTGTAAAGCTCGGTCCGATCTCCAACTCTGAATGATCTAGCACATGACTGGGGTCTGGAACATATCTCCTCAGCTGAGATACGTGAAAGACATCGTGAACTCCTGCTAGGTTGGGTGGATGTGCAACCCTGTAAGCTACCTCTCCAATCCTGCCAAGTATCTCGAACGGCCCGATGTATCTGGGGCTCAGCTTCCCTCCTCGTCCGAACTGGATCGTCCCTCTAGCAGATATCTTTACCAATACCATATCACCGTCTGCGAACTCCATCGGTCTGTGACTAGCATCATTCCAGTGTTTCTGCCTGTCCTGAGCTACTCTAAGCCTGTCTCTGATCATCCTGACTTTCTCTGCTGCATCCGTGATCATCTCTGGCCCAAGCATAACTCTGTCTCCAACATCATCTCAAAAGAGCGGTGTGAGGCATCGTCGTCCATATAGCGCCTCGAAGGAGACATACCGATACTGGCTTGGTAGCGGTTGTTGTATGAAAACTCTACCAAGTGCAGATGTCTCTCCCAAGATCCTCCAAAGTCTAGTATGCAGGTCCTCAGCATATCCTCCTGTGTCTGTATCGTCCTTTCAGACTGCCCATCTGTCTGCGGGTGGTACGTCGTACTGAACTTGAGCCTACTGCCCAAGTCCTCCTGCAAGCTCCTCCAGTAGTGGGACGTGAATCTGCTATCTCTGTCCGATACGATGCTCACTGGCACTCCGTGTAGGCGAACTATCTGCTGCATATATAGCTCCACCAACTTCTCGGTGGAAAGCCCACTTTGAAGGGTATGAAGTGCGCACACTTCGTCGGTCTGTCCACGATGACCCAAATGGCATCCTTCCCTCCTTGGGAACAAGGAAGCCCTGAGACGAAGTCCATCGTAATATGTTCCCACTTCCACTCGGGAATTGGTAATGGCTGTAACAAACCAGCTGGCCTCTGGCGCTCCGCCTTGACCTGCTGACAAACTAGGCATCTCGAGATGAAACGTGATATATCCCTCTTCATTTCGTGCCACCAAAGATGTTCCCGCAAGTCACGGTACATCTTGTTAGTACCAGGTGAATAGAATATCTCGATCGGTGCGCCTCCTGCAAGACTGCCTCTACCAGCTCTCCCTTCGGCATGCACAATCGGCTGCCATGCCTCAAGGATCCATCCTCTGCTATAGTGAAGTCATCCAACAATCCAGCTAAAGCCTGGGCTCGAAGTCTGCGAAGGCTCTCATCTGTAGACTGTGCCTCCCGATCTGCTCCATCAAACCTGACTGAATGTCAACGCCATCATCTGTATCACTGATCCTGGCCGAACTAGCTCGATACCGAGCTTCTCCAGATATTCTCGCAAATGCCGATCTATCATCAGATACCATGCCATCGGATGCCTGTTCAGCACATCCACCACCACATTTGCCTTCCGGGTGATACTGTAAATCGATGTCGAAGTCCTTCATCAACTCCAACCATCGTCTTTGCCTCATGTTTAGCTCTTTCTGCGTGAACACATACTTCAAGCTTTGTGTGTCATTAAAGATTTCCACACGCTCTCCGTATAAGTAATGTTTCCATAACTTGAGTACAAAGATCACCGCAGCTAACTCTAGGTCATGGGTAGAATAATTCCGCTTATGATCCGTAATTGCCTAGATGCATAAGCAATCACTTTCCTATGCTGCTGTAGGCACATCCTAGCCCCTTTCCAGAAGTATCGTTGTATATGGTGAAACCTCCAGAACCTGAAGGTAAGTCAGAACTGGAGTGGTCGTCAGTCTCCTCTTCAGCTCCTCAAACGCTGCCTGGCAGTCCTCTGACCAGATGTACTCTACATCCTTCTGCGTCAGCTTCGTCATGGGTTCAGCTATCCTAGCAAAGTCCTGGATGAACTTTCTATAATAGCCTGCTAAACCCAGAAAGCTCATGATCTCTGAAACTGACGTTGGAGCCTTCTATGTCTCAACTGCAGCAATCTCCTGAGATCCACCGAGATTCCTTCTCCGTAACTACATGGTCGAGAAACTCCACTCGGTCTAAAAAGAATTCTTATTTCAGTAATTTGACAAACAATCTCTCCTGCCTCAGAATCCCCAAAACTATCCGCAAGTGCTCTGCATGCTCCTCCGGCGTCTTCGAGTATATCAGGATGTCGTCGATAAATACTACGACGAACTTATCCAGATACTGGTGGAATGTCTTATTCATCAAATTCATAAAGACAGCTGGCGTATTTGTGAGACCAAATAGCATCACCAGAAACTCGTACTGCCCGTACTTCATGTTGAACGCCATCTTCTGGATATCTGCTGCCCTAACCTTCATCTGGTGGTACCCGAATCTCAAGTCTATCCTGGAAAACACTTACGCCCTACTCAACTGGTTGAACAAATCATCTATCCTGGGCAGAGGATATTTGTTCTTGATGGTGATGGCATTCAAGGCCCGGTAGTCAATACACAACCGGACTGTACCATCCTTCTTAGGCACAAAGAGCACTGGCGCTCCCCATGGAGAAGCACTAGATCGAATGAAACCTTTTTTCAACAGGTCATCAATCTGCTCTTTCATCTCTACGGCCTCCTTGGGATTCACTCTATAGCAAGCCCGGGATACTGGTGATGAACCCGGCACTAAATCTATAGTGAACTCCACATCTCTGTCAGGCGAAAGTCCTGGAAGATCCTCTGGGAATACATCCATAAACTCTCTAATAATAGGGTGTGGCGGTGCTACGTCCCCAACTGTCACACAACAGTTCGACTCTAGGCTGATCTCCGGCCCTGTCCTCCAGACACTGAATGGTGCTGTGCCTGGGGGACTGAACAAAATACTACCCTCATGACAATTTATAGATGCATGGACATAGCTAAGACAGTCCATCCCCAATATGATATCATAACCGGGGAGTGGCATCACAAAGAATCGTCCCCTGAACTCTCTCTCGGCTATAAAAATAGAGCATCTATAGATAGCTCTAATAGGCACTGGTCCTCCTCCCGTCATCACTCTACTAATCTCTGCAGTAGGTGTAGCTACTAGATGGTGTTTATGCATAAACTCTAATGATAGGAAGCTATGAGATGCACCAGAATCAAACAAGCATAGAGCTAGAAAAGTATACAAATAAATATGACCTGTGATGACGTCAGCTAAGTAATCTGGCTCCGAAACCTGCTCCGGCTCCGGCTCAAGGGCTAGGCTATAAACTTTCCCCTGAGGTCCCTTCTGCTGCTGTAGATGCTGCCCAAATCTCTGCTGCTGGGTCGGGAGTGGTCCTCTAGGTCCCTTGGCTGCTGGGCAGTCCCGAATCTGATGGGCGGCAGACCCACAAACCAAGCACTGCTTCAACCTCTTTCTGCAGATGGAGTAGTCGTGCCCTGGTCTTCCGCAGAAAGTATATATGGCTCCCCTCTGCTGCTGCTGATGTCGGGTCCCGGGGCTCTAACTGGCGGGGTCGAATGATGTGGTATGGGGGACGGTATGTCTGCTGGGACGGCGTCGGTGCTCTCTACTGGAAAGCCTGACGCTTGGACGGTCCCTCATGGTGTACAGAAGCCGGCCTCTTGCTAGACAGAAGACGCTCCTCGATGCTCCGGGCCAACTCTAGGCTCTGGTAGTAGTCAGTCGTTCCGTTCGCCACTATAAGAATGACGAGGTCTGGAACTAGACCATGGCAAAACCTACGCATCATCTCCTCAGGGTCAGCAACCAGACTAGGAGCGAAATGGCTCAGGCGACTAAACTCTGCCGCATACTCATCAACAGAACGGTTCTCCTGCTGGATGTTCTGGAATCGTAGCCCCATGGCTACTCTAGCAGTGGTCGAGAAGAATTTCTTCTTGAACTGGGTCTTGAACTGATCCCAAATGGCCCTCCCTCTTGCAAACAACGGCTCATTTCGGAACCAGACTCCTGCCAAGTCTATCAGCAGAAATCTCGCTGCCTCGACCTGGAGGTCACCCGGCATCCTAACTCCAAGGAGCTTCCTCTCTACCGAGTCTAGCCAGTCATCTGCTACTACTATGTCCTCAGTCCCTGAGAACTCCTTAGGGTTCAGACCCATGAAGTCCTTGATCGTCCCCGCTCTCTGCCGTGGCTCTACAGGTGGGGGACCACGGTACGTTCCTCAGAACGCTCCATGCTCTGGCGGAGTAGGGTAGTCTGCTCCTGATGGGTCGTTAGGAACCCCTGGATCAGAGTGAGCAGCTGGTTTCTGTCGAGTGTGACGGAAGCCTGGGTAGGTATAGTGATAGGGGTGGTAGAAGTATTGGGTCCTGCTGGGCCTGTGATGTGGAAGGTGGTGGAGGCATCTGGGTTTGTGGATCTGTGGAGTGGGGAAATGTGGTAGGTGAAGGTAGAGGTGTATCAGTCAACTGGTCAGCTGACTGGATATGGAGTGCGCCATTCTCAGGTGTGACGTACTGGAATGAACGAGTAAGCACAATCTAATTACAATAAAAGGACTTATAAAGACTTTGTTAAAGTAAGCAATCATAGACAAGGAAATCTAATTATAATAGCAAGCATGTGATGTATTTCCTACGTTGCAATCCTAGCATTCCTCTAGGTGTTCTAAGCGACATTCCTAATGTTGTCTAATTACCTTAAGTTCCTAATTACAGGCATGCTTGGTACAATATGTAACCAAACAATTTAGTCAGGACCTGCATGGGCCACCACTAAAAACATGTCACGACCCGTTATCCAAATTGTTAGGCCGGGCCGAGTCATGTCCAGCATGTGCTTGAGATAAAGCGCAGTAAGCTATTCTAGAGATAACAGGATAAGACTAAATGTCCTAACAGTTCTATAAGTGAATAAAAGTCATAAATGCTCCAAACACAAAAGTCGTCTCATATAGTAATAAGTCCAAGTACAAGTCTGAAATGTAAAACTGGATACATGTCCAGTTACAAAATACGTAGTCTAATACATGACTACACTAAGTATCCTAAGTGACTACGCAAACTAGACGAGTTTTCCCGCCGAAACATCCTCGTAAAGTAAAGCCGGGTCCTCGACAGTATCTCCATAATATGAGTCGTAGAGTAACTCCTCCTCAGTAAGGACACCTACAACGTTATCCTGTCAGGACGGGAGCAAGTACTGATTCTAACAAACTAGCATATGAAACATGGAAATAAACATAAGAGGAATAACTGGAAATATGGCATCACATAATCTATCATGGCAAGGACACATATGTCATAGAGACAGATGTATATGTAATGTTTAAAACTGTAGCAGGTACGTGATCGTCAATAGGTGTACAATGTACTGTGGTACATGTAAATAAAATGTACATACGTACAAGTCTACAAGCATCGGTGTACATCCGTACAGAAATGCCGGATAATGGCCTGCGGCAAGGTATGCATATAAAATGCGACTTCGCTCGCTACTATAGGGGGGCATGATCACGTACTCAACTGTCAGTTTCTCCATAACCCATATTCTAATCATATGAGAGATACATAAAGACTGTCTAAGCATGGTAGTAGTGGAAAGTACAATATGTGATATTTTAACTTACTACTCCAAGGATCAGCATTTAACATGGTTGGATTTGCAATTCATTTATGTAACAGTATATAAAGTTTGTAGAAAGTACTTGCCTCTAGCAAAGCAAGCTGCAATAAAAGTGCTATAGATGTCTGGTAACTCGTCACTGTAGAAATAAATACATAAACTTAGTTTTTACACTAAGCTAAAACACTAAGACACTAATTGGTGCAACCCGACTTGTGACTGGGCACCTAGCCAAAATGATGACTTTAGCATAGGAGACCAATGTGGGATCACAACTATAACTAACTTTCTAGGGTCTTTACACTAGTGAGGGGTGAGGTTCAACACGGCTATAACTCAGAATAACACAAAAAGCTGCAAGTCGTAATTATTCAATAAATAAATTAAATGAACATCGTGTTCCAACAATTTTTGAGATAGACAAAAAGCTTAATTTTATAAAATAAAGTACCAAAATGATCCTTATTAATTATAGAAATTTATTATAATTTTTCTGGAATTTATTAACCAGTACAAGTATTTTATAAAAATCAGTTTTCCTAAGTACACAGAAAATGAGTTCTGGTTTCATATGTCAAAATAGTGGCAAAACTGCAAATTAAATACTGTAAAAATTATACTAAATTAGCTAAATTAACATAGTATCTAAATACTATTTTTCTAGAATTTTAACAGCAATTAAAGTATTTTAGAAATTCAAAAATAGCATTGTACATAAACTGAAATTAAATAATTAATTATCTGCATATTTTGTCCATGTATATAATTTGAACCAAAGTTCAATACAGGACCCAAGGCCATGAATCAAGTCTAATATGACTTGTACAGGTCTTGAATGTGGGAAAACACATTTGAACCCAAAACCCATGCTAGGCTTGGACACCAAATGGTTGCAGTAATTAAAATACACCAAAAATACAAAGTGGTAAAAGTACAAAATAATATTAATATTTTAATAAGATAAATTATACATAGTAGTCATATAAATATGACAAGTATATTTTCATAAAAATAATTTACACTAGGTATAGTGAAATACATATATAAAATATAACTACAATATTATATACATATAAATACATAGATATTTACGTAATGGATACATACATACATATGTTATATATATATATATATATATATATATATATATATATATATATATATATATATATATATATATATATATATATATAATATATATATATAATATATATATTTATATGAAATACTTAACTATAAATATATATATATATATATATATTATATATATATATATATTAGATATAATATTAATATTATATATATATATATATATATATATAATATATATATATATATATATATATATATATAATTTATATATAATATATATGTATATATATATAAATATGGTATATACATATATATAATAGTATATATAATAATATATACACATGAACATATATACATATATACATATATACATAAATACATATATATTATATATACATACACAAAAAAAAAAAATAATATAATTATATATATATATATATATATATATATTATTATATATACATACACATTTTTTTTATACATACACATTATATATATATATATATAAGTACTAAATATATATATATATATATATATATATATATATCTATATATATATATATACAAATACATGTAAACATATATATATAAATATATATATATATATAAATAATAAAACAAAACAAAAAAAAAGAAAAAGAAACAACAGCACAGCACAAAGGGGGGGCTCGAACTCGGCCCTATGGGTCGGGTTCCTGAGTCGGGTCGGGCTGGCCTGGGGGTCAGCCCGTTCGTTGTGTTAGGGTTAGGATTTAGATTAAAATTATTATAGGTTTTAAGTTAAATAACAGTAACCCGATAAATCGAAACTGTGTCCTGACAGTTTGGGACACAGGGTCTAAGTGTCGGGGTTATTTACGACACGTACGAGTATGGATACGCGTGTCCAAGCACTGGACTAGGGTCCCCGTGTCCTGGCGAACCACATACGTGGATTCGAGACACGTACGACACGATTCAGTGCTGCAACTTACGTGTCCGACGATTGGTGAGGGTTTCGAAGGCCGTGGACGGCGGAGGAGGCGATGGGGAAGCGGCGCTCGGGTGGCGATCGACTCGCCTCCGCACGATGAGTCAGCTGATGGTGGTTGGGGGCGGTGACGCTCGTCGAGGAAGCGGCACTGGGGGTTAGCCGGAGTTAGGGTTCCGGTGATGGGTTCTGGGGAAAAATAGGGCAGAGCTAGGCTGTGGTTGCGTCGTGGTGGTGGTAGATGGGACGGGGATAGTGTGGGAGTTTTTATAGGGGGTCAGAGTCGGTCCTAGGTCGGTTGGGCGGCCAAAAATGGCAGGGGCAGGTCAGTCGATTGTCGTCGGGCAGTCGTCGGGGGTGGGTAGGGTTAGGAATTACATTAGGGTCCTTAGACTTTTAAGAAATTACAAACCGGTCCCTAATGCGACTGAATGCAAATAGTAATTTGCATTCCATATAAAAAACAATTAACTAATTACAAAATGACTTCTAAATAATTTGAAAAATTACAAAATGGTATTAAAACATTTCGGTTAATTGCAAAACTACTTTAAAACATTTCAATAAATTGCAAAATGGTATTTTTGTATTTAAAACTTATTTAAAATTTATTTAAAAATTCAAGAAAAATTCCTAAAAATTATAATAAATATTTTAAGGCTAAATATGTCATTTATAATTAATTAACACTAATTAATTAAATTTTGAAAAATAGGGGCTCACATATACTCTACCAGAACGATATACTTTGAGAAATTTGATCATTGGTTCATGACATCTTCCGGACCGTCATGAACTTTTTCTCTTGCTTTTTCAAGAGAATTGAGTGTGTTATATTATTCGGCCTCTTCTTCTGGAGAGTTGAATCTTTAGAGCCTTTAGTGTTATTTGGCCTCTTCTTCGGATAGTTGAATATTTAGTCTTATGCGTTCATACAAAAGAACTTATTTATTTGCTACATTTATTTGGTACTTTTGGTACTTCTATTAGAAAATAAATTTATAGTCGGTATAGCTGTTTATGCAGCATAATTAAAAATATCGATTAAGTACCTAATATTTCATTTGTAGTAAAAAACAACAAAAGATAATTTCTCCTAATTTAGTCAAGATTAGATAAAGTAGAACTATGCCATGATACGTTCTTCTGGAATGATGCGTTAGAACGTTATTCGAAAACGATGATGCAAGATGTTATTCTAGAACGATAATTAACGACGTTCTTTTATAACGATAATTTACGACGTTCTTCTAGAACGATAATTCACGACATTCTTCTAGACAATAATTCATGACGTTATTCTAGAACGATAATTTATCTTCTTCATATCTCTCCCTAACGGCAGAAATTATGTCCTATTAAAGTGATATGACACAAAAATACTATCACAATAATATCTCATGTCAAGAAGATTTAATAATCTAAGAAGATAAGCATAATAATTGTCACTTCCCATTCCCGAAATACGTATTTTAATACGTGTACTGCTTGCCTGTATTTATTTAGAATTTATCATGCATTTATTCTGCATTTAGTTCCTATAATTATCTGCTAGTTATTTTCTTGTATTTTACTTTCTGCTCTTGCCTAGCTCTTGGTTCATTTCAGTTCATGTTGAACCAACTTGGTTTGGGTTGGTTCAACATAAAAATGGATGAATGGCTTAGATTGAGTGGAGATGAATGAATGGTGGAGATCCCATGGACCTGGTATTTATACCACTCTTTCTCTTCCCATTCACTCACATTCATTTCTCTTCACCTAAACCCTAGCCATTAGAGACAGGCAAGTACATCTTGCACAATATGGAGAAATTCCTCAAAACTTCAATTTTATTGTTCTATTCTCTTAATCTCTTTCTCCTTTCATTCTTAGCATGATTAATGTTGCAGCCGTATCATTTTAATTTCGTTTTCATATGTTTTAATTACTTTGTAGAAAATAGATTCTTTGGGGGAGAGGAAATATGGTTTTGATCTTCAAAACTTGTTATTCTTTGGAAATAAATTGTCATGACCCGCACCCGGTATAGGGGCACGAGTGCGTAACAGCGCCCAGCCTACGCCGCAGAATCAACGATAGAACGCTGTTCTAGGTCACTATCTAACAATTCACGCAAATATATAATGTACCTGTCATAGATCTCAACTCCGAATGGAGGACAAGTAAAGATATGGTAATACTCAATCACAGTCTAAGCACGATAAGATAACATAGAAGTCTAGATAACTAATAAGACTAAGCAACAACAACAACTAAATAGACTACTAAATAATAATATCTGAAATAATCTCAAATACAAAGTCAAATATCCCTACTTATTACAATTCAAGTTCAAACATGAAAATCTAGAACAAGTCCTATAACTAGTCATTTGGTCACTCCTGAAGGTCAGGGCTCAGTGTGGCTAATCCCTCCTCAGGTCCATAGCAAGTATGGCATGTATCTCCAGGACAAACATCTCAAAAAAAAAATATCCAGGATGGAACGAGCTCACCTCATCTAGCAATCCCAAGCAAAAGACAAAGACTATAAAGCAGTTATAGACAGTTATATTGATGAAACATAGAAGTTTGAGACAGGTAATGAAATGGAGCAACAGTTTAAAGAACATGAGAAGTAATATAATAAATCAGGAAAGAATGGCAATGAAGACTGTAAAAGTAAAACTAACTGAACTAGAGCAATGTGATATGAGTCCAAACAATATAATATAGTCAAGTGTGATCCTAGTGTGAGTCCTATATCAGACACTAATGTAGCACCCATTTTCTAAAATGAGGGTAATTTTGAACTTTTATATTTTTTATTATTTAATAATGTTATTTAAATCATGATATGATTTATGGTGATTTTTAATCAATTTAAAGTTATTTAAAACCATGACTTGTGATTTTGATGTTTTTCTAGTGCAACCCTAGAGACTGCATGACCTAGAGACTAACCATGACCATGGGGACCTAACCAAGTGATTAGGATGACTAATTGTGACTTTTTAACCTAGGGATATTTTGGTCATTTGGACTTTTTTTTTAATGAAAATGAATTTTCATTGATTATTGTGGTACTAATCTTTTATTAGAGACTAGCCTAGTTTTGACCTAACCTAGATGCTAATGATATTTATGGAGGTTTAGTAGAGGGTTAGAGACTTAATGGCTAGGTTAGACTAATATCTAGATATTATGTTAGTAGGATATTTACCCCTTAGGATATTTGTGAAAAAGAAAGCCTTAGGACTAATTGATCCAATAGGAAGACTTGAAATTGGGTGGACAAGCCCTAGCCACTCATCTACATCTAAAACCTAACCCTAATTCATCTAATGGTAGCCACTATTGGTAGGTTAGTCTCCCTTCCTTTCATTTCATTCCATCTTGCCTCTTTTCTTTCACAAAGTGTTCTTCCCTAAATTAGAGAGCTTCCCTCTTTGATTTGATCTCTAAATCCTTACATCACTCCACAAAAACTTCCATCCAACCTTCTCATATGTAACGCCCCAGTCCCAAAATACGTAGGACTAGGAACGTAGACATGCCAGCTGTATTCATACGAAGTACATAGGCCTCGTATGGATACATAAGCTGTAAATACAGTAAAACCAAGGCTAACTAATCGTATCCACAAAATAAAAGAATAAGAGATGTCATATAATCAACTATAGATTGTCATTGGTACATGTAGTTGGGCGGAGATAAATCTACTACCATCTATGAAAAGAAATATATAACAAAAAAAGAGTTTGGCGAGCGAGGCGAAGACGATCCAAGCGTAATCATCCTCGAAGAAATAGAGAGGATCACGGCTAGAGCTAGAATACCTGCGAAAGACAAGAGCACACACCTGGCAAGATAACCAGGTCCTCAGAGGGACGTAACAAGACACATAATATCATGCCATATAAAATGAATAAATATTGCTCAAATAAATAAGTCAATTGAATTATAACATGGTCCAAGCACACCTATTGAACTAGATTACCATCTCCCCAACCAAACAAGGATAGGAGATGGTAAACTAATTCACGGTGACGTATCTTTCCATGCTATGAATCCAATATGGTATCCGGACCCAAACAAGCTTCAATTCCTTCTCATCGAAGTAGTAAGTCACACCTACAACCAAACAAGGACAAGATGTGGCGAATTAATCCGCGACAAGTTATTATTCCAAGCCACGGTCAGATACAAGTACCCAAACCAAGAGTACTCATACCTAACGGATAAGGTAGCCTAACCGTTCTAAGTGAATGCAGTTTTAAGAACAGTTATGGTCGCATGACTACCGGGTCAAGTCAAGAAAATACCAATGCAGTACCTTAGTAGCGAGTCACAACACCATATACTATTCCTCAGTATCGAGCGAGTCTATAGCATATAGTCTACCTATCGTTCCTCAGTAGCGAGCGAGTCTATGATAGATAGGGTGGTAGTCAACTTCCAATTATGTTCTTCCCGTCCAATGCCAACTCATAACTGCTAAGTCTTCTAGCATGTAATTCTATTAGCAGATATTTTCTAACACACGGCTTATACGTACTGGTGACCAGCCAATCACGCATGTCCGAGTTCTATATGTGACTTACAACAACGTGGTATAAATGTGCCAAGGCCTATGAATGAAACACACAAGGTGGTCCCTTAAATCTAGGTTTAATGTGTAAGAAAAATAATACACAGCAAAAAATAAAACTGAACAGTAAGTTCTAACAGGTTATGCCATGTATCACAGTTTATTTTGCATAAAGAAAATAATAAATAATGCATGAAATATGAGCTAAAATTAATAAACAGCAAATTGCAAGGTGTCTTGCCTGTAGGACGCCTGGTGTGCTGCGATAATCAAGGTAGCACGAACTGCGACTTCGGTGCAACAACTATACAAGGTGACCTCGGGTGGTGGCACAGACGGTTCCATTGGGTCCAGAAGGGTCAAATTAGTTAGGATGGACATAAGGTAGTATAGAATTGGTAAATAAATATGAACGATGGGCTGGGTCATAGATAAGAGGATAATCAAAGGAATTTGGATAAAGATTATATACAATTTAGAAAACTATTTATAATAATTAAAACTATATTTTTTAAAAAAATCAAAAATCGTTTATAGGCAAAACTCCAAGTTCGTAACAATAGAATTTAGGTAGAAGCTATGTTTTCATTAGTCCAAAATAATTACTCTTGAAAAGACTCGGAACTTATTATGAAATATTTTTAGCAAAAATTGAAATCTAGCAAAGTGATCTAGGATTATAACTAAACTTGGTCAAAATACTCTAGATTCAAAGGCCATCCTTTAAACACATAAACTAGAGTAATAATAAGAATATTTTTAGGCTTCTAAACATAATTTGAGAATAATTATAGGGTCAAGCCCTCTAATAACTTTTGTAAAAATAATTGTAAAATATCGACTATGTATGAAATACAAATAACTATCTATATATTTATATTATATTTAAAAAACTAATGGTAACAAATAGCAAAAAAACCACAAACATTTATATATAAACAATAATTACTTTATTTGTTTTTCTGTTAATAATACTAAAAATGAAAATAATAATAATATTATTATTATTAATATTAAATATGATGCTAGCATTAATAGTACAATATAACAAAAATCAAAAATAGTAGTAATAACCAATAGTAATAATATTAATCATCCTAATAATAATAATATGTAAAAATAATGATAATAATAATACTCATAAAGAAAAATAAAACAAGACAAGAAACTGGTACACAACACCAATTAACAAAACAACACTAACCACAAAAAAACAAAAATAAGAATAATTAACAAAAATATATATATATAAAATAAAAATATCTTCAGCAGCTGTTGCTGCTCCTTACGGGAAGAGAAGGGGGAGAGAGAGAGTGAGCGCGAGAGTGAGAGAGGAACGGAGACGAACGGAGAGGGAGAGGGTGATCGAGAGGGAGAGGTGTGGTGGCGGTCGGGCTCGACGTCGAGGCGGATGGTCTCGTGGGAGCGACGGAGAGGAAAGGAGGCGAAGGGGAGAAGCGGGTGACGGTGGTGGTGTCGGAAGGCGTCGAGGCGGAGGTTGGCCGCGGTCGCAGCTCGCGGGGACGGCTCGACAAGGTCGGAGAAAAAGGGGTTTTGAGGGGGACGGCTCGCCTGGGCGTTCTCCGGTGGGGCGGCGGCGCCGAAGGGGCTGCGGTGGACGCTGTGCATCCTCGAGGCGGTGCCGGTGGCTGGTCGACTGGCGCGGCGCACGACGAGGGCTTTGTCGGAGAGGGTCGACGCCGTGCGGCGGTGGTGAGGACGCGGGCGGCGGCTCATCTGCGAGTGCGGCGCACGGGGAGGACCTGGCCGGCGGTGGCTACGGCTAGGCGCGGGCGGAGATCGAGGCGACGAGGGCGGTCGCAGGCGGACGGGCGCGGCAAAGCGCGGCGGAGGTAAGTCCTGGCGGTGGTGGTATGTCTAAATTTTGGGTTTTTTTGTTTTTGGGCTGGCGGCCGCTCATGGTGGCAATGGAGATCGGTTTCGTGATGGTGGTGGACTCGGTGGGCGTTGGAGGAAGTGGCCGGGACAGGTGGTACGGGGCTTGGAGTGTCAGGGTGTCGGCGAGGGGCTGGTGGTGGTGTCGGTAGGCTGTGGTGGTGACGGGGCAGCGGACGGAGTAGTACACCGGGATGGCGGTGGATGGCGACGGGTGTACGGTGGCGGGGTCAATGTTGGCTGGATCGGGTGACGAAAGGGTGTGTGCTACGGTTGTAGGTGCTAGCTGCTGGTGGAGATGAGGAAGACGGGTTGGTGGTCGAGAGTTCGACAGTGGTGGCGGCGGCGTGGATTGGAGGTTGTGGGTTCTCTAGAGTTAGGTTTTAGGGTTTGGTCTTGGTGTCGGAGAAGGAGGATGACGTGTCCGTGTGTGGACAGGAAGATGGTGACAATGTATATGTAAAAAGGTAATTGGAATAAGATTGGAATGACACCCGGGGTCGGACCCGAGGCCGTCACGGCTGACACGGAAGAGATGGACACCGACACGAGACACGTACACTTTGTGGAAATTTTGTGGAAGAATTTGTAGAGAAAAAGATAATGTGGAGGCTCCCCTATATAGGATTGAGGAGAATCCTAATTGGATAAGGATTTGGACCCAAATTAATTATTTAAATCAAATTTGGGTTCAATCTATATTTGGATTGTAGATAATATCAAATAATGACTAAATCCTTATTGAAAAATCCAAATAAATTTATTAAAAAAAAATCTTATCCGATTTATTCAGAATAACTAGCTTAAAAATTAACTTTTTTATAATTCAAAAATATGCTATAATGTAAATTTTGAAAACTATACTATTTATTTATATATAACTATTAAATAATTTCGAAATATGCACAAATAATTTTTACATAATTATGCTTTTCTAGTACACAAAAATATTATTTATTATTAATAACTTTTAGAAATGAAGTAAAAATAACAAACTTAGAAATGATAGCAAAATAATTATTATATCTATTATTTTAAAATAGAAAACGTTTTTCTAAAAATATGTACGCTCGCACACATTCGCACTCGTCGAGCAATTCCGAAAAATAAAATTTCGCGTGCGACGTACAATACAACTACGCGACGTACAGTATAAAAAAAAATTAGTATCAAATTTTTTTTTTAAAATAGTAAAAATTTAGGGGTTTCACATCATACTACCAAAGGAGGGTGCTAGCAAAGATTTGGAGCAAAGTACAAGGAGGAGTGTCCTTTTTGGAAGATCTTCGTGTCGAAGCCGTGTCCTTGGGAGTATCATTGGGATTCTACTCCCAATAGGTAAAACTAACCCTCTAAATTGATTTCCTAAACATATTAGTTAGTTTTGAATCTATAGGATCCACCCCCATGCATGTATCCCATTTAGATTCAAATTTGAGGCCATTTGGAGCTCTCTTGATGATTTTAGATATGTGTCTTGTGTCCTACTTGATAGATCCCAAATTAGGCTACCTCATGTGTATGTATGTATGACAATAGTTTAAATATATACTTAAATTCAGTTTTGGAATGGTTAGAGAGTGGATTGATCTTAGTTAGGATGGTTAGAATGAGTTTCATTTGGATACCTATGTTGGTATCCAAGTATCTTGGCCTACATGTGTTTTTTTGTCCAAAACAACTCAAATTCGTCGTAATATTCATCTATATTTTTATTAACTAAAGCAACTTAGAATGTCATAACTTTTAGCTTAGAACTCCGATTTATCTTCCATTTTTTTTTAAAAGAACCGTATAGAAGTTAGCTTTCAAAATATATATTTTAATAAGACAAAATCGTTCTATAACTTTCTGTAAAACTATTTGAGTGTCAGCTGTCCGAAGACAAATATGTTTCGGTGTTTTCGCGATTTCTGGAGCTTTCGGGCACGAAAATACGATCCGTTTGAAGTTTCGGAACGCTAACACGAAGGAATACGACATACTTTAATCCTAGAATTTAGTAAAGGCCCAATTGGTACATTATTAATTTTAAGTAGAAGAGTGACTATACGACATAGATATTTTGTGTAACCTATTAGCCTATGTAGTATAGATATTAAATGAATGTAGAGTATGTAATGCATGATATGTTAGATGAATAAAATGATATATGTGTGTATGTATCCTCTTTACATTAATATATATATATATGGTTGAATGCAAGCATCTAGGAATGCAATCATTGTAATGTATGTAAGCAATGCATAAATGCATGAATGAAAGAATAATACAATGTATGCATGAAAGTATATAATGAATGCTAGATACGAATGCAAGGTATACAAGTAATGATATATATGAATGCATAATGTATACATAATTTAATGCAATATTAATGATAGCATGTATGGTAATGTAGATATATGATGCAAGCATGTATATGTCCACTGTTTTCCCTTTTTCTTACATTTTTCCTTCCCTTCCCTTTCTATTTCAATTTTTTTCCTTTTTTTCCTCTTCTATTTTTACATATTGTATACAATGTATTAATGTATAGATGCATGTAAGTATGTAATATGCATGAATGGCATGTATGTAATAAAAATAAGTATATGCATGCGACTTAATGATATGTGAATGGATAATGCATGAACTGAAGTATGCATGTATATGGGATATGAATGAATGATATATATATGTGTTAAGGTAATGTAATGTATATATTCACATATATTTTGAGTTAAATATATTATGTATGCATATATTATATGTATGCATGTATGCAAGAATAAATATAGTATAATATAGAGTATGCATATATGAATATAATGTATGCAAGTATAATGTATTCAAAATGTATGTATGCATCTATGTATGTATGTATAGGTGAATGAATGAATGTAAGTATGTATATGATAGTATGTAGGCATGTATGCAATGTATGTATGTATACATGATATGTATATATGCATGTATACAATGTAAGTATGTATGTATGCATTTCTATAAACTGAGTTAACCTATAACATTTTACACACATGCATTCATACACCCTTTGATATCGTGTATCACATGTCACATACACCTACCTATCACTAAATCTGAGAAACATTAACACATATCATTTCACACACATGTCACACACACTAACTTGCTTTTTTACCTCTCCTTCTTTCTCTCTATGTATATATGTATGTGCCTATATATATAGCTTTCCTATATATTTATGTATATGAATATGTGAATGTGAATAATATATACATTATATGACTAAGTTTGTGTGCCTTGTTAGCTGATGGCTTAGTTTTGTGATTGGTTTAGCAAGTGACTTAGACTATGAGTTAGTAGCTATCTTGGATACTTGATTTGTATAAACTTAGTTTGTTTAGACCTAAAATTGACTAACCTAGACTAGTTTGACCATTGTTGACCAAACCCTAGCTAGTTTGACCACATTAACTAGTTGTCCTAGTTTGACTAGATTGTTGACCAGAGTTGACCAAGAGTTGACTTTGACCTAGATTGACTTAGACTCATGTAGATTGTATTATAATTTTAATTACCATATAAATTAAACTATTTATAACATGTGTTGCTCTAAATAGGACTCTGTGACTCTAGTTGGCCATCTTTTCATATCAGCTGTTCAGGGTATCAGGTGAGTACATTCTCTGACCGTTTTATACTTGTTAGGATTTATATTCTTGCTCTAGATTACTTTACATGATGCTGTCACGTTATTATCACGGATTGGTATTATATGGATTGTCATGCGATGTTATCCCCCTCGGGTGCATCAGATACAGTTATCATGTGCTTTTCACGAACATCTTGTATTTCATGTACACCGCTATTCATGTATACTCTTGTACAATCTTGTACTCTCATGATCACGTGAGCAAACATGATAAAAATCTCTTGTACGAGGTATCATAACTTGACTGGATCCTTGTATATTGATTGGGGGGGTGAGTAGGAAATGATTATGTAATCAAATCCCATCTTGTGAAATATTATAAAATTTTGTGAAATCAGGTATATGTCTATTGTACACTCACGTATGATGGAGTTACCCTTATATTGTCCTAACCCGTTTATATAACCATCTCATGCTCTAAATCACAGGTTACTTACAATTCTTACTTCATGTATAGTATATAGATTTCAGTTATCAAATCTCTCTCATTTTTATACATATTCTTTACAGTCCATGTATCTTACTCTTTTGTATGCTTTATATTTTTCAACATGATATGAACCGCGTGAGATGTATTGTGCTCGTTCCTGTCCTGACTGGACCTGTTGAAAATATTACAGATAATGATGGTGACTACCCTACCTTCTATGGGACATATGAGGGTGACATTCAGGAACCTGAGGAGCATCTAGCTCAATAGAGGGTACCTAGTTTAGTCTAGTACTTATAGCTTTCAGTTTGTATCGGGTTGTTCCGATTGTTAGTTGAGAGTTAGTTATATTCAGGACTTATTTATTTGTGTTGGATATTATATGTGTGTTGTGATGACTTTACTTATATATTTAGTTCTTTTTTATCTTATTCCATATCGTGCTCTATCTTTCCTAGACTTGTGATTGAGATATAGAGTTGAGATGTTATATTATACCTCCGTACGGAGATGACAGGCTATATATATCTTGTTGTTAGATGTTAGATGATTTAGATGACCTATACAGCGTTCTACCACCGATACTACGGCATAGGCTGGACGTACCCACGTTCTCGTGTCCCTAAACAGGGTGCGGATAGTGACACGTTTTTGTGGTGGCCCATGCAGGTCAGAGTCGCAACTAGTACGATTTCGTAGTGGTACTCGACTTTGAGTGCTGCTACGAGCCTGCTGTTAGGATATAGGATTAGGCAGTATAAAGAGTTACTCAATCACAGTTAGGACTACTTGAGAAGATTCCTGGGATGACCCTTGAGAATCTTATTATAAACTATCTCGAAATTCAATTTCGACATTTCTGTCTATGTAATGCCTGTAGTTCGTATTACGTATCTTGGAATACGTGTACGTATTTTATTTTGTATTGCATATCTCTTGGCTTGGCTCGGTTTATTTTGGGTTGGTTCGGCTAGGCTTGGGTTGCCTTGGTCCACCATGAACTAAAAGGTGAACCCTCCTACCTACCACCACCCTCCTTTATTAACCCCTCCTCTTTCTCTCTCTTTATTATTCTTCTTCTTCTCCACATTTACTTCTACACCTACCAGGAAGGAAAGAGAGAGAGAGAGAGCTTAGGCAAGTGCAAACTTGTCATGATGGATCTCATGTTTTATTGTTCCATTCTCTTCCTTACTAGATTCTAAGCCTCTTTAGAACTGGAAGTTTTCGGTTTTGATGGTTATATTTTTGTAGATCTAAGTTTTAAGTTCCTTCTTGTTTAGTTTTCTTGGTTTTGATCTCTAAAACTTGGTTATTTTTGAAAACTAATGGTTCTATGTTGTAGAGAATTCAATTTCATTCAGTTTTGGCTTTTGTTTCGCTCGATTTCGACTTCGGATGAGTAAGTTTTGGCTATTACAAGTTTTCGGAACTTTCATGGCTGAACTTGCTGTTTGGGGACGATGAACCCCATGCGCCGGGAACCTCATGCGCCCGGGAGGCCATGCGCCGGGAGGCCATGCGCCGTGAAGTCCCGGCAACACATCCCTTAACTCCGAGCGTGTCATGCGCGTAGGTTTCTTACGCGCATGTATTGAAGACGCAACGTGAGTTTCTCATGCGCCGATTTGTGCAGGAATCCCATGCACCGATTCGTACAGGAATCTCATGTGCCGATTTCTGCAAGAATTCCATGTGCCGATTGGTGCAGGAATCCCATGCGCCGATTGTGCAGGAATCTCATGCGCCGATTTGTGCATGAATCCCATGCGCCGATTCGTGCAGGAATCTCATGCGCCGATTTGTGCAGGAATCCCATGGCCGATTGGTGCAGGAATCCCATGTGCCGATTGCGCAGAAATCTCATGCGTCGATTTGTGCAGGAATCCCATGCGCCGATTCGTGCAGGAATCCTATGCGCCGATTGTGCAGGAATTTACTGATTTTGCCTGTTTAAGTTGTTTTGTAGCTAGAATCTTAAAAAACTCAAAACATGAAAGTTGTAGATCTTTTCTTTGGCTTCAAGAATATGTTATTAGTTATTTTATACAATCTTTTTCATTCATGATAATGTAAGAATAGAACACGATAGTGGCCCGCGGTGGCGCACTCTTGACAAGTAAACTGATATGACAAGTATGAAAGGTCTGGACACCGTGGGTGATTACATTTGTACAAATAAACCAGTACTGTCTTGCATCATGTCTAGGATGGGGATCCCTGAGTACCACGGTCAGGGGTACCTACTGAAATTGACTAAGGCTAATTAACTAGAATGATTCAGTAGTCATGAAGAGATTCCCAGCTACAGGCAATCCCGTTATCTGGGCGCATTAAGTGGACTTGTACCTACCGACGAGTAGGGCACATTTCCAGCACACAGTCACATGTTGCATTCTTCATAACGGACATTCGACCTGGATAACCGGATGGTCTGCAGGGCTTGTGGCTGTTGGGATAATCTCATTGCATCTTGCTAGTAACTAGGCCTGTGATAACCCTAGTTAGTTAAAAGTATCAAGCCGTACTCTTGATTGGCCGTGATTGATTGGATGAAGTTTATTCCAGCTTAGTCTTATCCTGATCCTGTACAAGATTGTATCATGACATGATTTCTTGTATCGATAAATGACGGGATACCAAGTTCTATTCAGATGAAGGGTTACAACTCCGGTCCTTGTTTGGTTTAAGGGTTGTAACTTGGCTATCTGAATAGTTTCATGGTTATCTTATCATATATCGTCATGCTTATTGTGCCCGCCTTAACAATAAAGATCAGGGGTCCAGTTCTGTTCAGGCGAAGGGTTACAACCCCGGTCCTTGTTTGGTTTAAGGGTTGTAACCTGGCTCCCGGAGCAGTTCTGTGTCCTTCTTCGTTTATGTCTTATTGCAACCCCCTGTCATGCTCGTCATGTTTTACCTTTACTTCAATACCATGATTATTTATACTGGCCTTAACAATAAAGATCAGGGGTCCAGTTCTGTTCAGGCGAAGGGTTACAACCCCGGTCCTTGTTTGGTTTAAGGGTTGTAACCTGGCTCCCGGAGCAGTTCTGTGTCCTCTCTTCGTTTATTGTCTTGTTACCTTATCAATAGTAACTGAGGCGGGTTTCTATTCAGGCGAAGGATTGCAACCCCGGTCCTTGTTTGGTTTAAGGGTTGCAGTCTGGCTACTTGAATGGTTTCTCCGTGTTCAATATATTATTGTTATCTCAGCTATTATCACTATCTTTTAATTACCTTTACTATTTATTTATGATATGCTGGTTTTAGTTCCTAAGTGAAGCCTCCTTTGTGGTACTTGCTCTTTCTGGGGTCTGACCCAGCTGGTTTTGTGTGGCCAGATACGGAGCAGCACCAGAGGATCTACCTACTATCCAGCCAGATGGTGACCACCAGGCGTAACCCTGGCAACGAGTGGGTTTTTTTTGTCCTCCCACTTTATTGTAAAATTATTCTTTTGAGGCGTTCAGCCGGCGAGCACGGTTAGCTCGTATTGCACCTTTATTTACTGTCTGCCTACGGGCTGTAACATGATTGACAGATCCTAGGGTTGATCATGTATGACTGAACTCTTGCTAGTCCCGACATTTTGTACGACTAGCTTCATGATCATCCAATATGTAATATATGGGACGCCTTGCTATTATATATTTGGTGCTCTGACATCTTGTAAATGTTATTACATTGCTTGAGATTGAGACAATAGGCTTGTTCTTGACCATAGGAGACTGATGGATTGTAGTTAAACCCTCATATATCTAGACAGCCGTGACCGTATAGTGACGTGGATTCTATTTCATTATACGTAGCTGGCTATATCTGCCCCCGCTCTCCAGTATTCTGGTTCTGGGGCGTGACATGGTTTAAGTGGTGGCCCATGCAGGTCTTGTAATTAAAGATATGTGAGGGTTTACCGAATAGATGTCTCAATCAGTATTCGCCCTTGATCTCTACTCGTATCCTCTTGATCCCTGAAAATCTTGACCTGATCACCTGCTTGTATCGTTGATCTGTCCTGGTCCTTCCTTATTGTTCCCTATGTCGTCTTCTTCAGCGGCATTGTTCCTGGACCTGCCGATCAGCAAGGTGGAGCACCTCCCGGACCAGCAACCTGGAGATCAAGTCCAGCATTCAGGAGTAGCCTCCAGAGTCGTGCCCACCGAAGGAGAACCACCAATTCAGCCCGTCCAGCCTGCAGAGCATGATGATGGCACTTTGGTGGGTCTCATCAGGACGCTATTAGCTTTCCAGGATCGGCGAGGAGATGCCTTACACCAGGCGGTGGCAGATGCTTTGACCAGAGGAGGTCATCAGGGTAATAGCGCGGCCAACAGCTTCAAGCGCTTGAACCCTCCCTTCTTCGACGGCAGTGAAGATGCGATCGCTGCAGATGCATGGCTTCAGGACACAGAGGTGATTCTAGAAGCAGCCAAGACTCCAGAGAACGAGAAGGTGGCCGTAGTGCGCCTGCAGTTACTAGATCTTGCCCGCAGCTGGTGGGCAGCGCAGGCCGATGGATTAGTGGCCCCTATTTTATGGACAGTATTCAGGGAGAGATTCCAGACCAAGTATTTTGATGCTGTAGCTCGGTATGATCTACAGACGAGGTTTACCAATCTGAAGCAGATGGGCAGGACGGTCGATGGATATGCGGCCGAGTTCTCCAGGCTTAGTCGGTTTGCTCCCACCTTGGTGGCGACCGAGTTCGATAGAGCCCAGCGGTTCCAGCAGGGGCTTCATCTGGAGATTCTATTGGCGGTGGAGCAGTTTGAGCATCAGACCTTCGATGCAGTACTGAGGGCAGCCCGGAGGCATGAGTATACCTCCCAGAGGATCGTGGATAGGACCGGAGGTCGGAAGCGATCTCACGGCCAGATGAATCAGTCATCAGCACCAACCCCGGCCGCCAGGGCTTTGACCATTGGAGCTCCGAGGCGGGCGGCCTCAGTGACGTCGGTTCAATATTCACCTCGACGTGCCCTCAGCAGCAGAAGCAGAAGCAGTCTTCCGCAGTGGGATGTTCACACTGCGGGAAGCCAGGGCATGTGGTATCAGTGTCGCAGAGCACAAGGTTTATGCTTGGTTTGTGGTGCCCCGGACCACAGGGTTGGGAACTGCCCGAACAGGGGGAGTTCATCCGCCTTCTCTAGTCCTTCAGTTAGAGGACCAGCACCAGTCCAGCAGCAGAGCAGCTGCAGTACCCGTTTCCGAGGCCATTGCCGACGCAGGCCCAGGCGTTCCACCAGCAGAGGCCGCAGCAGTATGCCCAAGCCCAAGCCCTGATCCAGAGCAGGCAAAGGAATTTTCAACAGAGGGGACCCGCACCCAGGGGACATGGTCAAGTGCTGGCTTTGACCATGGGAGAAGAAGGAATAGCACCAGGTGAGGTGGTGGCAGGTACTATTCTCGTCAACACCTTTCCAGCTTCAGTATTATTTGATTCTGGTGTGCCTCGCATTCATTTATGTCTGCACGATTTACGACACGGGTAGGACTGGAGCCCGAGTCATTATCAGTAAGGCTCAATATACTTACTGGTAACGGACTTGGGGAGTAGATAGAGTATTTCCTCGTGTCGGATCGTAGTTAGCGGTAGGAATTCTCCGCTAGATTGATAGAGTTTCCGATGGCCGATTAGATGTGGTCTTAGGGATGGATTGGTTGAGGGACCAGTATGCTAGGTAGGATAGACTGCCACATTAGCAGGGTTGTTTTTAGCATTCCAGGCGAGCCAGAGTTTTCCTTCTCCCGAGGCGAAGTTGAACCTTCTCCTCCAGTGTTGCGGATGGCGTAGTAGCAGCAGTGCAGTTGCCTCGGATAGTCGAAGAGTTTCCAGATATTTTCCCCGAAGAGCTTCCAGGGATGCCGCCAGAGCGAGAGATCGAGTTTACCATCGATTTGATTCCCGGGACAGCCCCAGTGTCAGAGAGAGTCTACAGGATGGCGCCATCAGAGCTAGAGATATTGTACAAGATGATGAAGAACTTAGAACCAAGGGATTCATTCGTGCTAGTGGATCACCTTGGGGAGCCCCGATGCTTCTTGTGAAAAAGAAGGATGGTACGTCCAGATTATGTGTAGATTATCGTACCTTAACTCAGTGACAATCAAGAACAGATACCCTCTCCCGAGGATAGATGACTTGTTTGATCAACTCAGAGGGGCGTCAGTATTTTCGAAGATACTTGCGGTCAGGATACCATCAGATTAGATTCAGAGAGCAGGACATCCCGAAGACAGCGTTCAGATCGAGATATGGGCATTGGGAGTTCCTTGTGATGCCATTTGGAGCAACCAATACGCCGGCAGTATTCATAGATCTCATGAATCGTATCTTCATGCCTTATTTGGATAAGTTCATGATTGTGTTCCTAGACGACATCCTGGTCTACAGTAAGAGTGAGGTGGAGCATGAGCATCATCTCAGAATTGTCCTCCAGATTCTCAGAGAGCACCAGTTGTATGCCAAGTTTAGTAATGCGAGTTCTGGCTCGATCGCATTTCGTACTTGGGCCATATCATCACCCGAGGAGAGTAGAAGTGGATCCCCAAAAGATCGTGGCTATTGAGTCGTGGCCAGTGCCCAGCACAGTTGCAGAAGTTTGCATTTCTTGGATTGGCCGGCTACTACCGGCGATTTATTTCAGACTTTGCTCGGATTTCAGCGCCATTGACCCAGTTGACCCGCAAGGATGTGCAGTTTGCTTGGACAGCAGAATGTCAGGATTCTTTTGAGAAGTTGAAGCGGGCTTGATGACGGCTCCTATTCTTACGCTTCCAGATGGAACTGGAGGATTCTCAGTATATTGTGATGCTTCGGCAGAGGTTTAGGATGTGTTCTGATGCAGCATGGGAAGGTAATAGCCTATGCGTCACGACAACTTCGTGATCATGAGAGAAATTACCCAACCCATGACTTGGAGCTGGCAGCAGTAGTTTGCACTTAAGTTGTGGAGGCACTACTTGTACGGAGATAGGGTGGAGATCTTCACCGACCACATGAGCCTGAAGTATGTTTTTACCCAGAAGGATCTTAACATGCGTCAGAGGAGATGGCTAGAGCTGCTTGTGGATTATGATGTCAACTTGCAGTATCACCCAGGAGGAAAGGCCAACGTTATTGCAGATGCATTGAGCAGGAGAGCCGGAGTTTATTTCCTGACAGCACAACCAGAGCTATTGGCCGATCTTCAGAAGATGGGTATAAAAATTGTCCTCCCTTCCAGTGTGGCATTGATGGCCAGCATGCAAGTCCAGTCCACTATAGTCGAGAGGATCCGGATGGCACAGTCAGCAGATTCCAAGCTTCAGCGACTCAGAACAGAGTGTGAGGCAGGACGAAGACCAGAGTTATGTATCCATGAAGACGGTACACTTCGACATGGTAAGCGTCTTGTGTACCCGTGGAGATATCAGAAGGAGATCCTGGCAGAGTCCACTGTGCGTATGTATTCCATTCATCTAGTGGCACGAAGATGTACCGTGATATTCGTCAGCACTTTGGTG
>JANAVB010006906.1:0-26025 GCA_029216955.1 Iris pallida | reverse complement strand
CAGCTTTCCTGGATCTTGATTCCACGAAAAAATAGTTGTTTGTGTATCAGTCTTCGAACTACAAAGACGTCGATCCAGGAAATGATTTTTTGGCATCTTGCGAGAGATTATGGAGTTGTCATAATAATGGCAGAGAACCTGCAAAGATCGTGTTGTTCAAGTGTGAATGGTTCGATCCGATTAAAAATCATGGTTGGAAAATTGACAAGCATGGTCTTGTGGATATAAACTACAAGCGTAGATATCAAGGCTACGAACCGTTTGTCCTAGCAACTCAGGCTCAGCTTGTGTACTTCACAGCTTATCCGAGACGGGGAGCAACGAAGTCTGACTGGTGGGCAGTATGTAAGACTAAAGCTAGAGATACTTTTGATATTGACGAAAAAGCTTACCAGGAGGACGACCTACCTCTTGTAACCAATATTATCGATGTGGACTCCACGGAAGTTAAGCATTACACGACACATAATGTAGAAGATGTATAATTATTCGAAGAGGAAGACGAAGCCGACGAAGGCGAAGATGAAAGTGAAGATGAGGAGGAAGAGGAAGATGAGGTCGAGGAAGACGAACAAGATGATTATTCTGAAGACGATTGAGAGAGATATACTTATCTGAACTTAGATATTTTTTTCTAGAATATTATCTGGACTTAGATGTTTATTGTAGAATGTACATCATATGTTGTCTTGGTTATTATCTTGTCTTTGTTGTACTTTTATATTTCTAGTCTCTATTATTTGTTGTATTATCATATGCTATTATCAGGTATGGCAGGTCGTTGCGGATCGTTCCGAAAAGGGGGACGACGAGGTCATGATCCTCCGGTACTTCTACAGGTACTGCTAGAGGATAGGGTTTTCCTTCGGTACCTCCTACTGGTACCGGCTATGGATCTTCGCCGTCGATTACTCCGATATATCGAACAGTAGCTGGGCCTGCTGGGACGACGTCACGTGGTATATCTCCTGGGACGAGTAGTTCCAGGCCTAATGAGAGTGCTCGCCCATCTAGCGTTCCTGCTGCTGATACGACGATAGAGACGGATGAGCAGATGGTGGAGGCTGCACCGACGGCCGAGGCGACTGCGCCGACGGCCGACCAGCATCATGCCGATGATGCGTGCGCACCTCCGGAGGAGAGGAGGACGGAGATCTGGGCCGACGGTATAAAGTAGGTGTTTGGTTTATATTTTTTTTCTATTTTTATCATAAATTAACTTTTCTCATGAATATAATATGTCTGTATAGATATCGTCCCCCAGAGGTACAGAGACGCCTAGGTCACATGCTGAGGCATAATTATGGTGGTCCTTGGATTAACTACTCTGATGCTCCAGACGAAGGAAGAACTACTGGTTTACGCGCTTCAAGGTTAAAATAGATTTGCTTTAATATGAATCATATAATTAATTCTATATATATAACTGATAAATATTTGGTTTGCGCTCTTCTAGGATATGTTTTTCTATCCACCGCACCGGGCCGAACTTATCGAGGGGATGTTTCATGTCGTCGCTGCCAAGCTGATCCGCGACGCTATTAATGATCAGAAGGATCGTGATCGTGCCGAAAAACTAATCCAAGGTTGGATCACCCTGATCAGTGGAATACGATGAAGGCTCGATTCGACGAGGCAATGTATAAGGAGAAGTCGGAGAAGGCCAAGGCGGCTAGGCAACATGCCTCGAAGTGGTGCGGTGGGTCAATTCCGATGACAAAACATTTCCACCGTCTGGTATGTCTTTCTCTTTAGAAATATTATTTAATACAAATTCGATAAATTATTACTAAGATAATATATTAATTACAGGTAAGGAAGGTCGGTAACGTCGACATGGTGACCATCTTCCTGGCCACCCATCGGAAGGGCGAAGGCCTTATTGACGAGAGGGTCGAGCAGAACTATGTAAGTATTACAATACGTTATCTTAATTATACTTCGTGTCAATTTTAATATAACATAGTAAATATGATGCAAATAAATATTCATGTAGTTAGTAATAATAAGTACATTAATTAGAAATTATAGAGTACTGTCCATACTTTCTAGGCCGAGTATCAGAGGCTGCGGGAACGGGCGGCTGCTAGTGCATCTAATGCAGGAGAGGCCGGTACTTCCTCGCAGCCCACTCAAGCTCCGTCGGCGGACAAGCTGTGGATGACCACCGCTGGTGGACTCCATAGGGATACGTACTACGGTACAGGATCCTATGGCGCCCTAGTTGCGACCCAGTCCTCTAGGACATCTCCTGCTAGTGTGCATGGTCCACAGCCGTCCCAGGAGTCTGCCCGAGTCTACCAGATGATGGAGTCTCTCCGTGACGACCTGCTACGACGGATCGAGGAGCAGTCTCAGCACACTACGGACGATCATGTGCTGCTAGCACGATTAGATACGCTCGATCGCGGCATTATGGAGCTCATGGAGACGACTGAGAGGACAGAGCACAGCGTTGGAGGGTTAGAGCGCACGGTGATAGAGCGTAGACAGCACAGGTGACCATGACCGATAGGCTGAGATTGGTTACGGATTCGATGGTCCAGAGCAGTGATATCTACCATGGATTCATACAACCAGCGACTTACAGCGTTGGAGCATGCTGGTCCTCCGGGTGCGCCTTCATCGTCGTCGACTCCGCCGCCTCCACCGCCTTCTTCATCGACACTGACTCCACCGACGTCACTGTCTGCTCCATCGGTATCGATTTCACTTGAGGAGTATGAGTTGTCTTATCCCTTCGTCGCGGTGGTGCCCTCCTGCACCAGATCCCTAGTAGTCCTAGTTAGGACTGTTTGTTTGTGTTTGTTTGATCCTTTGTTTGTGACTTGGATATTTGTTGGTTGTGTAAACTTGGATGTTTGGATCCTATTCTATTTGTTGGTTGTGTGTAGACTTTGGTTCTTTGGTTGTCGACTTTGTTATTTGGTGTAGACTTGGTTATTTGGATACTTGTTGGTTGTGCCTATTCTATTTGTTGGATCCTATTCTATTTGTTGGATCATATTCTATTTGTTGTCTGCTACATTGTGTTATACTGTTGTTTATGTTATTATTCGTTTCAATTGGATGTTAATGTGCTTCTGTGGTTTACGTTTACCGGTGTTGAGTGTTCCACCGAAGGGATCGGCAAACCCAGGGAGAAAAGGATATCTGTTATACTGTGTCTTTATGGTTATCTTTTTAAACTGCAGGGAGAAAAGGACATTCTGTATTTTATTTTTTTATTTTTTTTGCAGATTTACCGACGTTTACCGACGTCCACCGACGTATGTTTGCGTCGATAAACATTGGTAAATCTGCAAAATTTTCTAGGGTACCGATGTTTACCGACGTCCTTATACGTCAGAGACCGTCGGTAAAAGTCGGTGAACGTCGGTAATAATCCCAGGAATTACCGATATTTAGTGGCATAATAGTCGTCGCCAATCCACCGACGTAACGACGGTAACCGTCAGCAAATTCCCAGTATTTTACCGACGTTTTGCGACATTTTTAACGACGTTAATTCACCGACTAAACGACGGTAAACGTCGGTAAGTTCCCAGGATTTTACCGACGTGTAGCGACTTTCAACACGTCGCTAATCCACCGACGAAACGACGGTAGACGTCGGTAATATCCCAGGATATACCGACGTAATCATACGTCGGTGAATGTCGATATTTGCGACGTTCGGCGACGTTTTAAAGATCAGCGACTTACGTTTCCGCGACAAGTCAAAAACGTCGATAATTGCGTCGGTAAATATTTTTAGCGACGTAATTTGTCGTTTTAGCGACGTCGTTAGGCGTCGCTAAACCGACTTATTCTGGTAGTAATAGTCGTGGTACACTTGCCAAGCGTGCAATATGTCGTATTTACCCCTAGCCGTTTACATGTCAAAAACAGTATTTCAAAACATACTGGTTAATGTCTTGTACTGGACTCACACTGGAAACGCACTTGACTCACATTGTATTGTCTGGACTCACATCACATTGTTCTAGTTTAGTTATTTCTATTTACAGCCTTCATTGCCATGCTCTCTTGTTCATTGTATTTACTTTCCTAGTTGTAACTGTTGTTCTATTTCAATTCATGTCTCAAACTTTCCACGTTCATCAAGTATCACTTGCTATAACTGCTTTATAGTCTTTATCATTTATTTGGAACTGCTAGAGGAGATGTGCTCGTTCTATCCTGACTGGATATATTTTTCAGATGATTGCACAGAGGATACGTATCCGACCTACTATGGATCCGAGGAGAGGATAGCTACCTTGGGTCTAGATTCTCATGAGTGATCGAGAGTGTAGCATTTGGGTTCCTAGAATTTATCTTCTATTTTGGAGATTTTTTTTATTTTTATTTTAGTTAGAATCAATTATTAATTAGGATATTGAATTGGGATCATAAGATTTTTGCCTAAGCCTATAGGTTAGGTATAAGGAAATTAGGTCGTATATGGTCTCTGGGGCCCCTAGATAGTCCCTAGTATATTATTTCACCATTTTAGAATTTTTAGGATTTTATGAAGATTTTTAGATAATTTTATATATGATTTTATTAATTTCCTAAGCTTCTATGATTTACTGTGAGAGCACCCAAGAGTTGTTATAAGGCCATAGAATTTATTTGGGCTCTAGAATCCTTAAAATATTTTCTAGATTTTTCTAGGAATTTTCTGGGATTTATTTAGAATTTTTAGGATTTTTTCTGATTTTTATTTAATTTTTTTGTAATTAAAAATCTATTTTTTATATATCTATTACCCAGTCAGCCGCGGGGGGCCCACCCGTCAGCCGCTGAAGCGGGGAGGGGCAGGCCCACGTGGAAGTGTGAGGGGCGGGTGAGGCTCGGTCTCCGAACCGCAGCTGGATTCCCAGCCTGAGCCGGCTTGGAGTTACTCCTAAGCCGAGCGAAGCTCAGCTTGCTCTGGACCGTTGGATCAGAGCGGTGGGTGCACGGGATCGTGCCACGTATCCCCCAGCCGGCTGAACTGCTCCCACCGACTCTCTCTCTCCCTATATATATTATTATATACTAGGTTTTCCGAAAACCCTAGATTTAATTCAACAGCTTTTTGTGGGAGAGTTCGGTAGAGTTCTTCGACTTCGCGGAGGGTTTGCCGTTGATCTAGACGTCCGTTTTGTGCGCCATTTTTTTTTGTTAGAAGCGTATTGAGGTTAGGTTTTTGAATATATAATTTATTTTCTGGTATTTTGATCTCGAATTTCTGAATAATTATTTGAGTGTCGGTTGTCCAAAAATCAATGCGTCGTACGGTTTTTCGAGATTTCGAGTGATCTCGAACTCCGTTTCGCAATCCGTTTGAGGTTTCGGAAAGCTGACACCGAGCTCTACAACATATAATTTTTCCAGAAATTTAGAGTTTCATCTAGTATTTTATTTTGTTCATAGAAGCCAGATTTGGTCAACGGTTCATCGATTTGGTCATGGTTAGCCATAATGGCGATAACTTTTGACCAAATCGTGATTTTGCGGCACGGTCAATTCCAGTGCACTCATGGCACTAAAATCTACCATGTTACACACTCAAACTTTGAATTCATAATGTTTGACTAGTTAGTCAATAATATGTCTCGATTTGCATGCCACGGGTCCCGAATTTGGAACCGTGAATTTTCTTGGCCAAATATTTGTGTTTAGATTATTATTTCAGAATTAAATAGGTTAAAATAGGATTTTTTAAATGATTTATTCCAGAATTAAAATAGTATTAATTAATTTAACCTATTAGCCACTTCCTAGGATTTTTAGAGTGGGAATCGTTGATCTAACTTGTGGTTTTTATGTGACGGGGTAGATCGGACTACAACGTCTTGACTTGTGACTTTATCATCTATCGGAGCAAGCAAGTATCACTATGACCTATGTTTCCTTTATTTTATACTGCATGTTTCATATCGTCTTTTCACTATTACTCCCTTATGGTTCATGATTGTCATTGTTCATGATTACTATTGTGCACGAGAGTTAGAATCGGTTGGATATACATACATGTTCATGCCTTGCTCATTGTTTCCTATTGTTTACAGTTTATCGTATTGCTAATGTATATCGTAGTGGACATGTATTGTGAGTGAGTCGGGCGGGAGAATACAACAAGTAAGCATGTGATCAACGAATTGAATACAGACCCCTATACATTGATTACATAATATCAGTCATGTACCACACATATGACTGACGGATATCCTAAGCCGTCTACATGCTGAAAGTTCGTATTCTAAAACACACAGTACAGGTGACTTAATTAGTGTTGCTCTATTGTCTATTGTTCTTCTTTCGTCAAGTCTACCTTCATATTGTTATCATATCTCAAAGGTACTTACTTATCATACAATGTCATGCTTATACTTATCTTCAGTAAAATTCCTTTTATCGTTCTTTTATGCTTGTATACTATATTGTGTAATGTAGTGTTATGGTGATCTTGCTCCAATCCTGACTGGATAACTATTTTTCAGCTTTAGACGAAGAGATTTGTCCCGAGGTCTACGGTGAGTATGTTGGCGATCCTGACGTCACCGACGTACCCGGTTCCAGCACTTATGCGAATTAGCATATTTCCTTCCTTATGGATTCGCATTAGTTAGTAGTTATAGTTATGGAGTTTAGTTGTCTATTTTTACTTTCTGATATCCGGGTTTGTTCCCGAGACTTTCTGAGTTATAGTGGAGTATTTCATATTTATAATATTGAGACTGTTGGATATTTTGGTGATTACTGCTGGCTTAGTTGTGGATGATACATATGCGTGTTATGCTTGTTGTGGACCATTGTTATCATAGACAGCGTACTACCGCCGATGCTACGGCGTAGGCTGGACTTGGCCACGAAATCGTATCCCAAAATTGGGAGTGGGTCGTGACAAGTTTTTATGGTGGCCCATGCAGGTCCAATTTCGTAAAAGACTGCTGTCACGACCCGCTACCCAAATTATTGGACCGAGCCGAGTCATGTCCAGCCTACACTTGAGATAAAAACGTAGTAAGTTGTTCTAAAGACAACAGGATAAGACTAAATGTGCTAACAGTTCTATAAGTGAATAAAAGTCATAAATGCTCCAAACACAAAAGTCGTCTCATATAGAAATATGTCCAAGTACAAGTCTGAAATGTAAAACTGGATACATGTCCAGTTACAAAATATGTAGCCTAATACATGACTACACTAAATATCCCAAACAGCTATGCAAACTAGACGAGTCTCCCCGCAGGAACATCCTCGTATGGCAAAGCCGGGTCCTCGGCAGTATCTCCATAATATGTGTCGCAGAGTAACTCCTCCTCAGTAAGGACACCTACAACGTTATCCTGTCAGGACGGGAGCAAGTACTGAATCTAACAAACTAGCATATAAAACGTGAAAATGAACATAAGAGGAATAACTGGAAACATGGCATCACACAATCTAACATGGCAAGGACACATATGTTATAGAGACAGATGTATATGTAATGTTTAAAACTGTAGCAGGTACGTGATCGGTCAATAGATGTACAATGTGCAGGGGCACATGTAAATGAAATATACATACGTACAAGTGTACAAGCATAGGTGTACCTCCGTACAGAAATGCGGGATAATAGCCTACGGTGCAGTAACATATAAAATAAAACTTTGCTCGGTACGATAAAGGGGGCATGATCACGTACGCTACTATCAGTTTCCCCATAACCCAGATTCTAAACATGTGAGAGATACGTAAAGACTATTCTAAAACATGGTAGTAATGGAAAGTACAACATGTGATATTTTAACTTGCTACCCCAAGGATCAGCATTTAACATGGTTGGATTAGCAGTTCATTTATGTAACAGTATGTAAAGTTTGTAGAAAGTACTTGTCTCTAGCAAAGCAAAGCAAGCTGCGATAAAAGTGCTATAGATGTCTGGTAACTCGTCACTGTAGAAATAAATATATAAACTTAGTCTTTACACTAAGCTAAAACGCTAAGACACTAATTGGTACAACACGACTTGTGACTGGGCACCTAGCAAAATGATAATTTTAGCATAGGAGACCAATATGGGATGACACACTACTTTAACTAACTTTCTAGGGTCTTTACACTAGTGAGGGGTGAGGTTCAATACGGCTAAAACTCAAAATAGCACAAAAAGTTGCAAGTCGTATTTATTCAATAAATAAATCAAATGAACATTGTGTTCCAACAATTTTTGAGATAGACATGTCACGACCCGCACCCGCTTTTTGGACGCGAGCACGTGAGCAAGCCAGCTACGTATCAAACGGACTCCCGCCCGACTCGAATACGTAAACGCTGTCAAGGCTATGGTATACTGCCAAATCATGGCAAACAAATCTATATCTCAATCCACAATAAAAATATGAAACATGAATGAACACTATGGGTCGTGGTCTGCAGCCCACTAGCATAAATGCCGATAAGACTCTAAAGAAAATAACAAGAGTCTAAAACTGAATCAAGAAACATGATAACTCATGATAAGGTATGAAAGCACGAGCGGATAATAAACACGATAACGATACCTGAATCCAGCAAGAACCACAAATCCTCCGCCATCCAGAACTACTAGCTAACTCCATACAATCGCTAAACCTGAGGAGATCATCAGGTCCTCAGAGGACATAGCAAGATACATAATATACATGCCTATCTAACAGTTTTATCATGTGCAAGGAAATAAACAAGAAAGAACAAGGACAAGACAAATGACTACGAACACAAACACGAACACGAATACGAATACGAACACTAGAACAACTACGTATAAATGAACTGCCGGATGAACGAATACACGAGATCATAGAAGAAACCAAACCCTCATCCCAAGTGTGGACTCACGGGTTTGAACTAAACACTAACCCTCGTCCCGAGTGTGGACTCTCTGGTTAGTACTAACCCTCGTCCCGAGTGTGGACTCTCTGGTTAGTTCACGGCAAAGCACCCTCGTCCCGAGTGTGGACTCTCTGGTGCAAATACTACATCCTCGTCCCGTGTGTGGACTCTCTGATGTAAATATCCTCGTCCCGAGCGTGGACTCTCTGGTGCAAGTCAAGTCAAGTCTACACCCTCGTCCCGAGCGTGGACTCTCTGGTGCAAATAATCGACATCCTAGTCCCTAGCGTGGACTCACGGATGTAAACAGATCAAGGAAAACACCCTCGTCCCGAGTGTGGACTCTCTGGTGCCAAGGAAACAATGTCAAGGATTTAGCAGTTCACTTACACGTACTCGTTCTATGACACGACTCAAGCAAGGTACTGACGAGAACTCCAAATGTGAAACACAAGGCCAAAACATGAACATGGCTATAAACAATAAAAACAACTCCACAAAAATAACACGAAAAGCACATGTTCATAAACAATCAAATGACTGAAAAACGAAAGAAAATACATGTAAGTAAAACTGTAGAGGAAGGCAAGGTATACTTGCCTGGAGGTTGCACGCAGATCCAACAAATATATAGTCAACCGATAAACCACGAAGTCCAAGTCATCACAACTGTCTCCAAAAGCTGAAACAGATAATGCCAACAGTCTCAGAATAGTCAAATTAGCTAGGATTGCCTGTCCTTAAGTCCAATTCTGGACACAGGGGCAAAACGGTAATTTCGGACAAAAACGGTATCCGCCGTTGGACCCGCTTTGCACCGAAAAGCGTGCCAGAGTCAATCGTCTCTAAAGTCGTCAAACTACATGTCTATGGATTCGTTTTTCCGATACGAACCCAATCGTATGTCCAAAGTTGGATTCCGGCAGGCCGTGCACAAAATCACCCGTTGAGTCGGACCATAGGGCCCGCAAAATGGTGATTTTATCAACTGTCTCAGAATCGGACCAAACTTGGCATACAGGACCAGAAAAATGATACGGTCCTGATGGCGCAAGTTTTGTCTCGATCTGAAGAGTGTGCACAAAGTAATTGGAGAATTTGCAAAGTGCACGATACGGTAAATTTCGACGGATACGGATCAAATTCGTCGCGCACACGCGACCAATTTGAATTCCGTCAAAGCCCACACGACCACCAAGCCGTTACGCAGCTTTCGATGCTTACGATGCGCGACCACATTGCCCGGTTTGGCGGGACAGACGTGGTATCGGAGGGTTTTTCTAGATTTTAGAGTTTTTTTTAAAAGGTTTTTGATAATTTTTGAATTCGAATATCTTTGCACATGCTTGATAAAATCTGGATCTACAAAATAGGTTTTACTCTCGTATATATTAACTAAAACTGTTTCAAATAAGTTTTTGAAAACTTTTACTATCTGGCTCGGGAATACCCTTCTAAAACAGGGTGTTCACTGCTTCTACGTCCTGTTTTTTGGGCATTGATCGTCAGGTTTTCGAATCGATTTTGTGAATCGATGATTCGACCACATTAGGTTCTACTTGCTTGGATCTCTAGAGGGTCCTATAAGGTTTCCATATAACTTTACGAAATCAAAAACGATTAACTATGTGGAGAGAAACGGAGACGCGAAGAGGGGTACCTGGTTGCGCACATACTGCTATTTGTGTGTGTGCGAGCGGCTGTTGCGCGCGGTTCGTCGGCCGACGGCGGCTCGCGATGGCACGCGCGTGCGGGTGGGTGCGCCCAGGCTCGAACAACGCATCTGGGCTGGCGGTGCGCGTGAGGCGGTACGGTGCAAGGGCATACGGTATTGTGCAGATGGAAGCCCGGGCCGCCGTTCCTTGGTTCGTCGACGGTGGGCTGCTGTGCTCGCACCCGCTGGAAGATTCAATGTGAGGTCGGTCGATCACGATGGACATGCTAGTTATGGATGTGGGGAGGTGTTCGTATATAGAGAGAGGGAACAAAAGAGTTGGGATGATGGTGGCTACGTGGAGGTGCAACAAGTAAAGAAAAGGAAGATGAAGGCAGCATATATATATAGATTATTAGGTGTGGGGAGCTGGGCCCTGGGCTCGGTTTGAAGGGCTTGGAACTTCAGCTCGAGTTGAAGGGCTCTTCTGAAATGGTTGCGGGCCTGGCCTTTGGCCGGGCTGATATTAGGCTGGGCCTTGGGTTTGGCTGGGATTCTATTCCATTTCTATATACTTATATATACACATATAAATGTATACAAATACCTATATATATACATATAAATATATACAAATACCTATATATATACATATAAATATATACCAATATATTTACACACAATAACCAATTAATATCCATATATACGCATATATCTATATACATACATACAAATATATGTATATATATATATATACATATTTTATACATACAAATATATGTATACATATATATATTTATATATATACACTTACACATATATATATATATTTATACATACACACACACATACTGCCATATATATCTATATACCTCTCTTCATACACATATATCTATAATATATTTATCTATACATACTTGTATATATATCTATATATACACTCATCCATTTATATACTTATACTCCATATATTTATATACCCATAAATACTCAATTAACCAATGACAATTATAATCCCAATAATAACTAAAATACTCCATTATAGTTTTGGGTGGACCTGTCCTACACCATCTTTACTGGCTCCAAAAGATCATACAAATTTGGTAAAATACTATTTAACAATAATAATAATACCTATAATCTACCCATAATAAATATTCAGAAAATAATTTCCAATTCCTAAAAATATATATACGAAAATATTGGCATTTACCCAACATGTCTACAAGGCTGTACTTGGTCCCACTACATGCCTACATGGGCTTGGCTTTGGCTTGGGCCCAATCTGGACAGGTTTGGTACAACCGGGTCACTTAAACGTCAAATAATAATAATAATCAATAATTAAACTATTTATAATGGTCATGTCACAACTTGGCCTGGTTTTCTTAGTTATGACATCACTATGGCTCGGCCTTCCCCTACCATGGCTAAGCTCTAGCCAAAGCACGTCATTGCACTACCCGTGCCATGATTTCTAGTCGTCTCGTACTCCAAAACTCCATCATGGCTAAAATTATCTACCGTAATAATTAACCAAATAATTATTTATAAAAACAATTTAAAATCACCACTAATTCAAATAAATGAATAAATAAATATTTAAAAAAATTTCGGGAAGGGAAGCTACAAGACAAAAAGCTTATTTTTACTTAAAGTAAAGTACCAAAAAGATCCTTGTCAATTATAGAAATTTATTATAATTTTTCTGGAATTTATTAACCAGTACATGTATTTTATAAAAATTAGTTTTCCTAAGTATACAGAAAATGAGTTTTGGTTTCATATGCCAAACTAGTGGCAAAACTGTAAATTAAATACTATAAAAATTATACTAAATTAGCTAAATTAACATAGTATCTAAATACTATTTTTCCAGAATTTTAGCAGTACTTTGAGTATATTTAGAAATTCAAAAACAGCATTGCACATAATTGAAATTAAATAATTAATTATCTGCGTATTTTGTCCATGTATATAATTTGAACCAAAGTTCAAATACAGGACCCAAGGCCATAAATCAAGTCCAATATGACTTGTACAGGTCTTAAATGTGTGAAAACACATTTGGGCCCAAAAACCCATGCTAGGCTTGGACACCAAATGGTTGCAGTAATTTAAATACACCCAAAAATACAAAGTGGTAAAAATGCAAAATAAATATTAATATTCTAATAAGTTAAAATTATACAAAATGAATATATACATACATATGTTAAAAGTACATATATATATATATATATATATATATATATATATATATATATATATATATATATATATATATATATATAAGAAAATACTTAATTATAAAGTATATATACATATACAAATATTGTATACATATATATAATAATATATATACACATGAAAATATATACATATATGCATATATGTATATAAATACTAATATATATATATATAATTTACTAAATATAAAATATATATACATATATAAAATACTGCCTATATACATATATATATATATATATATATATATATATATATATATATATATATATATATATATATATATATAAATAACAGAAAAAAAGAAAAAGAAAAAGAAAAAGAAATAAACACAGCAGCACAGGGGCTCGAACTCGGCCTATTGCGCGCGGGGGGGGGGGGGGGGGGGGGGGGTTTGACTGGGTCGGGCTGGCCAGGGGTCAGCCCGATGGTTGTGTTAGGATTAGGATTTTAGTTAGTGTTATTTAGGTTAGGTTAATTAACATATAAAAATAATAAAAATCAATCCTGTGTCCGGACAGTTAGGGACACAGGAATCTACGTGTCCGTGCTATGCACGACACGTACGAGCGTCTATTCTCGTGTCCAAACACTGGACTAGTGTCCCTGTGTCCTGGCGAACCACGCACGTGGATTCAAGACACGGACGACACGAAATGAGTCATGTTACTCACGTGTCCGGCGTCGAAGGGGGGTTTGTCGAGCGCTGGACGACGGAGAAGCGGTCGGGGCGGCGGCGCTCGGGTGGCGCTGGGCGCGGCTCGACGCGGCGAACACGTCGGTGGCGGTTGGGGGCGATGAACGTCGACGGTGGGGCTGGACGAAGTAGATGGCCGGAGTTAGGGTTACGGCTAGGGGTTTGGGGAAGAAATGGGGCTGTGGTCGGCGGTGATGGGTCGGGGAGAGTGGTGGTCGATTGAGGGGAGTGAGGGGGTTTAAATAGGGGGGTTGAGGCGGTCCTAGGTCGGGCGGGCGGCCAGAAATGGCGGGGGCAGGCCGCGCTGGCGGTCGTCGGTCAGTCGTCGAGGGTGGGTAGAGAATTTACAGGAAACCCCCTAGACTCTAGGATATTACATAAAGGCCCTAACAGTCTAAATGCAAATACAAATTTGCATTCCACACTTAAAAATAATTAATTAATTACAAATTGATATATTAACAATTCTAATAATTACAAAACCATATTAAAACAATTCTAATTATTACATAATGATATTAAAACATTTTAGAAAATTGCAAATTGATATTTTAGTATATAAACTCATTTAAAAATTATTTAAAAATTCTAGAAAAATTTCTAAAAATCCTAATAATTATTTTAAGGCTAAATATGACATTAAAAATTAATTAACACTAATTAAAATAAATTTTGAAAAACAGGGGCTTACAAGTCTTCCCTCCTTAAAAAATTTCGTCCTCGAAATTCACAAGGATTGAAGACCCTACAATATTCTAACATAGCAAGCAATGCAACAAATGACTAAGGCTATGACCGAAACTAACCTCTAAGGTATCAAGCAGGAACGGGTGGTTCCCTCGCAGCGGTTGGATCGAACAAGTAAGGGTATCTCTCCCTCATGTCCGACTCCCTCTCCCAAGTAGATTCACCTGGAGAGTGACGGCTCCAAGCTACTCGTACTAAGGGTATAACCTTGTTCCTCAGCCTCTTCTCCCTCCTGTCTAATATCTCCACTGGCTGCTAAGAAACTGTAAGGCTCGGTCCGACCTCTAACTCTGAATGATCTAGAACATGACTGGGGTCTGGAACATATCTCCTCAGCTGAGATACGTGAAAGACATTGTGAACTCCTGCTAGGTTGGGTGGAAGTGCAACCCTGTAAGCTACCTCTCCAATCCTGCCAAGTATCTCGAATGGCCCAATGTATCTGGGGCTCAGCTTCCCTCCTCGTCCGAACCGGATCGTCCCTCTAGTAGGTGATATCTTCACTAGCACCATATCACCGTCTGCGAACTCCATCGGTTTGCGACTAGCATCAACCCAGTGTTTCTGCCTGTCCTAAGCTACTCTGAGCCTATCTCTGATCATCCCGACTTTCTCTGCTGCATCCGTGATCATCTCTGGCCCAAGCATAACTCTGTCTCCAACATCATCCCAAAAGAGCGGTGTGCGGCATCGTCGTCCATATAGCGCCTCAAAAGGAGACATACCGATACTGGCTTGGTAGCCGTTGTTGTATGAAAACTCTACCAAGTGCAGATGGCTCTCCCAAGATCCTCCGAAGTCCAGCATGCAGGTCCTCATCATATCCTCCAGTGTCTGTATCGTCCTCTCGGACTGCCCATCTGTCTGCGGATGGTACGTCGTACTGAACTTGAGCCTACTGCCCAACTTCTCCTGCAAGCTCCTCCAGTAGTGGGATGTGAATCTGCTGTCTCTGTCCGACACGATGCTCACCGGCACTCCGTATAGGCGAACTATCTGCTGCATGTATAGCTTCGCCAACTTCTCGGTAGAAAGCCCCACCTTGAAGGGTATGAAGTGCGCACACTTCGTCAGCCTGTCCACGATGACCCAAATGGCATCCTTTCCTCCTTGGGAACGAGGAAGCCCTGAGACGAAGTCCATCGTAATATGTTCCCACTTCCACTCGGGAATGGGTAACGGCTGCAACAAACCAGCTGGCCTCTGGCGCTCCGCCTTGACCTGCTGGCAAACTAGGCATCTCGAGATAAAATGTGATACATCCCTCTTCATCCCGTGCCACCAAAGATGTTCCCGCAAGTCACGGTACATCTTGTTAGCACCAGGGTGAATAGAATATCTCGATCGGTGCGCCTCCTGCAAGACTGCCTCTACCAGCTCTCCCTTCGGCACGCACAATCGGCTACCATGCCTCAAGGATCCATCCTCTGCTATAGTGAAGTCATCCAGCAATCCAGCTAAAGCCTGGGCTCGAAGTCTGCGAAGGCTCTCATCTGTAGGCTGTGCCTCCCGGATCTGCTCCATCAAACCTGACTGAATGTCAAGCGCCATCATCTGTATCACTGATCCCGGCCGAACTAGCTCGATACCGAGCTTCTCCAGATCCTTCCGCAAATATCGATCAATCATCAGGTACCATGCCATCAGATGCCTGCTCAGCGCATCCGCCACCACATTTGCCTTTCTGGGGTGATACTGTAAATCGATATCGAAGTCCTTCATCAACTCCAACCATCGTCTTTGCCTCATGTTCAGCTCTTTCTGAGTGAACACATACTTCAAGCTTTTGTGGTCAGTAAAGATTTTCACACGCTCTCCGTATAAGTAATGTTTCCATAACTTGAGTACAAAGATCACCGCAGCTAACTCTAGGTCATGGGTAGGATAATTCCGCTTATGAGTCCGTAATTGCCTAGATGCATAAGCAATCACTTTCCCATGCTGCTGTAGGACACATCCTAGCCCCTTCCCAGAAGCATCGCTGTATATGGTGAAACCTCCAGAACCTGAAGGTAATGTCAGAACTGGAGCGGTCGTCAGCCTCCTCTTCAGCTCCTCAAATGCTGCCTGGCAGTCCTCTGACCAAATGCACTATGTGTCCTTCTGCGTTAGCTTTGTCATGGGTTCAGCTATCCTAGCAAAGTCCTGGACGAACTTTCTATAATAGCCTGCTAAACCCAGAAAGCTCCTGATCTCTGAAACTGACGTCGGAGCCTTCCATGTCTCAACTGCAGCAATCTTCCTAGGATCCACCGAGATTCCATCTCTAGTAACTACATGGCCGAGAAACTCCACTTGGTCTAAAAAGAACTCGTACTTCGGCAATTTGGCAAACAATCTCTCCTGCCTCGGAATCTCCAAAACTATCCGTAAGTGCTCTGCATGCTCCTCTGGCATCTTCGAGTATATCAGGATGTCGTCGATAAACACTATGACGAACTTATCCAGATACTGGTGAAATGTCTTATTCATCAAATTCATAAAGACAGCTGGCACATTTGTGAGACCAAATGGCATCACCAGAAACTCGTACTGCCCGTACTTCATGTTGAATGCCGTCTTCTGGATGTCTGCTGCCCTAACCTTCACCTGGTGGTACCCGGATCTCAAGTCTATCCTGGAAAACACCTTCGTCCCGCTCAATTGGTCGAACAAATCATCTATCCTGGGCAGAGGATATTTGTTCTTGATGGTGATGGCATTCAAGGCCTGGTAGTCAATACACAACCAGACTGTACCATCCTTCTTAGGCACAAAGAGCACTGGCGCTCCCCATGGAGAAGCACTGGATCGAATGAAACCCTTTTTCAGCAGGTCATCAATCTGCTCTTTCATCTCTACTGCCTCCTTGGGATTCACTCTATAGCAAGCCCGGGATACTGGTGATGAACCTGGCACTAAATCTATAGTGAACTCCACATCTCTGTCAGGCGGAAGTCCTGGAAGATCCTCTGGGAATACATCCATAAACTCCCTAATGATAGGGTGTGGCGGTGCTACATCCCCAACTGTCGCACAACAGTTCGGCTCTAGGCTGATCTCCGGCCCTGTCCTCCTGACTCTGAATGGTGCTGTGCCTGGGGGACTGAACAAAATACTACCCTCATGACAATCTATAGATGTATGGGCATAGCTATGCCAGTCCATCCCCAATATGATATCATAACCGGAGAGTGGCATCACAAAGAATCGCCCCTCAAACTCTCTTCCGACTATAGTAATAGAGCATCTATAGCTAGCTCTAATAGGCACTGGTCCTCCTCCCGTCATTACTCTACTAATCTCCGCAGTAGGTGTAGATACTAAGTGATGTTCATGCATAAACTCTAATGACAGGAAGCTATGAGATGCACCAGAATCAAACAAGCATAGAGCTAGAAAAGTATGTAAATAAACATGACATGTGATGACGTCAGCTAAGTAATCTGGCTCCGAAACCTACTCCGGCTCCGGCTCAAGGGCCAGGCTATAAACCTTCCCATGAGGTCGCTTCTGCTGCTGCAGATGCTGCCCAAACCTCTGCTGCTGAGTCGGAAGTGGTCCTCTAGGCTTCGCTGCTGGGCAGTTCCGAAGCTGATGGGTGGCAGACCCACAAACTAAACACTGCCCCAACCTCTTTCTGCAGACGGCGAAGTCATGACCTGGTCTTCCGTAGAAAGAACATGTAGCTCCCTTCTGCTGCTGCTGTCGGGGTCCCGGGGCTCTAACTGGCGGGGTCTGATGATGTAGTGTAGGGGACGGTAAGTCTGCTGGTGCGACGTCGGTGCTCTCTGCTGGAAAGCCTGACGCTTGGACGGTCCCTCATGATGTACAGAAGCCGGCCTCTTGCTAGACAGAAAACGCTCCTCACTGCTTCGGGCCAACTCTAGGCTCTGGTAGTAGTCAGTCGTACCGTTCGCCACTATAAGAATGCCAATGTCTGGAACTAGACCATAGCAAAACCTACGGGTCATCTCCTCTGGATCTGCAACCAGACTAGGAGCGAAGCGGCTCAGGCGACTAAACTCTGCCGCATAGTCATCAACAGAACGGATCTCCTGCTGGATGTTCTGGAATCGTAGCCCCATGGCTACTCTAGCAGTGGTCGAGAAGAATTTCTTCTTGAACTGGGTCTTGAACTGATCCTGTAGCTCCCCTTCCCGGAATTTTGATAATATTTTTTATTTATTTATTTGAATTAAATGGTAATTTTTAGATTTTATAAATAATTATTTTGTTAATTATTACGGTAGATGATTTTAGCCATGGTTGAGATTTGGAATGCAAGGTGACTAGAAATCGTGGCACTGATAGTGCAGTGGCGTGCCTAGACTAGTGTATTAGCCATGCCAAGGAAGGCCGAGCCATAAGTGTGTCCTAACTAGGAAAACCAGGCCAAGTTATAGCATGGCCATTGTAAATAGTTTAATTATTTATTATTAAATTTATTGACTTCGTAGCGACCCGGTTGTACCGAACCAAGCCCGAACTGGACCCGAACTGAGCCCAAGCCCATGTAGTCATACAGTACGTTCAATGACATTCGTGTTGACGTATTTTGGTATGAGTGTGTGGGTTTCCGTTTTAATTATTTAATGAATATTTTCTAGTATTCATATTTATAATATTATAAATATCATTATTGTTTGATATTCAATGATATTTTAGGCCCTCATGCATTTTTGAGATTATTAGACTGTGCATGGTGGTGTATACACCGTTATTGATTTATTAAATTTCGTGGCTATTATTATTATTATTATTAATATTATATTATGATTATTATTGGTTATATTATATTCGTCGAATAAATGTATAATTTATATGTGAATGTGTGTATGTAGATATAAATAAAACTATATACGTGTACGTGTATGTATATACAAATATATATATATATATATATATATATACATTAATATTGATATGTTATATATATATATATATATAATCTTGGTAGTATATTATAATATATATATTATATATATATATATATATATTATATATTATATATATATATATATATAATATATGTGTATGTATGTATATATAATAAGTAATAATATAAGCAAAGGAAAACAATTGCATAGAAGCAATAGCAGCAGCCCTGAGCCAGGCCCAGCCCCAGGCCCGCTCAGCCGAGCCCATGAGCAGTCCCGAGCTCAACATGCTAAGCCAGGCAAAAGCCCGACCCCCCTCCTTATATTAACAGTCTGCTAGTAGTTAAGTGTTTATATCAACCCGACGAGGAGAGCGGGGGTCTTGATCGACGAAAACCCTAACTAGCATTCGCCACCACACACACGCCACCCTTCCCCAACGAATTCCTACGCGTAGAGGATATGACCCCCTAGAGATCCTAACAAGTAGAATCCAATATAGTCGAGCCATCGATTCACAAAATCGATTCAAAAATCAATGAAAAATCGTTGATATAGCAGTCTAGAAAACAGTTAGAATGCCCTGTTCGAAGATAAATTTCGATCGAACCATAAACCAATTCGAAAATCTATTTGAAGGCAATTGTTGACAACATATAGGGCTTCGTAATCCTTTTTGTGGATTCGAAAATCATCGACTACGCGTCGAGAAATCGAATTCCAAAGTTTCCCAAAAACCTGTTTTATAAACTAGAAAATTGTTCCACACGACGTGCGTCCCGCCATTTCGGGCAACGTGGTCGCGAACCGAAGGCATTGAAAGCTGCGTAACGGCTTCGTGGTCATGTGGGCTTTGGCGGAATTCAAATTGGTCGCGTGTGCGCGACGAATTTGATGCGCATCCGTCGAAATTTACCGTATCGTGCACTTTGCAAATTTCTCAATTACTTTATGCACGCTCGTCAGATCGAGACAAAACTTATGCCAACAGGACCGTATCATTTTTCTGGTCCTGTATGCCAAGTTTGGTCCGATTCTGAGACCGTTGGTAAAATTGCCGTTTTGCGGGCCCCGCGGTCCCACTCAACGGACGATTTTGTGCACGGCCTGCCGAAATCCAACTTTGGACATACGGTTGGGTTCGTATCGGAAAATCGGATCCGTAAACATGTATTTGACGACTTTAGAGACCATTGACTCTGGCACGCTTTTCGGTGCAAAGCGGGTCCAACGGCGGATATCATTTTTGCCCAAAATTACCGTTTTGCCCCTATGTCCAGAATTGGACTTAAGGACAGGCAGTCCTAGCTAATTTAACTATTCTGAGAATGTTGGTAACATTTATTTCAGCTTTCGGAGACAGTTGTGATGACTTGGACTTTCTGACTTGTTGATTGGCGATACATTGTTGGTTCTCCGTGCAACCTCCAGGCAAGTATACCTTGCCGAACATATACAGTATTTACATGGTTTCTCTTTCATTATTGTAGTCCTTTTCATATTGTCACATGATTCCATATTGTGATTGATTCGTCCTTGATTGCTTTACTTGTTCTAAATTACGTGCACGTATAGGGTGTTTGGCATTGCTAGAATATTGGTCTCTTTGTGTTACCCTTTTTCTCGTGATTGAGTTGTCAGTTTCTATATCTGTCCTTGACCATTCTCGGCTGGGAGTATCTTGCATTGTACTACAGTTGAGACATACTATAGCTTGGGAGTATCTTACATTGTACTACGATCTATAGCTGATTCTTTATCTTGATTGACTTGACTTGAGACATGCCATAGATTAGGAGTATCTTACATTGTACTACGACCTATAGCATATTGATTGATTGATTGACTTGACTTGCGACACTATAAATTGGGAGTATCTTGCATTGTATTACGATTTATAGGAGTCTACTTGACTTTGTATCCTTTAGGAGAGGAGATCGATACTAGAATTGGCTAATCTTGACTGGGATTATCTTGTATTGTATTACAGTCAAAATCTACTATAGATTGGGAGTATCTTGCATTGTACTACAAGCTATAGAGGTTAATCGATTGATTGGTAGCCAAGTCTAGTATTACATTTCCTCACGACTCGTCGTCCTTAGATGTCTTCTTGCAGTGTTCTTATCCTCCATACCTGTTATTTACTGTCATATTAGTAGTCATGTTTTATGTATCTTGCTAGTCCTCTGAGGACCTGATGATCTCTTCAGGTTTAGCGACTGCATAGAGTTAGTAGCAGAGCAGGATGGTAGAGGATTGTGATACATGATACAGGTATTTGCTATGATATTTCTTTATTATTCTCTCGTGCTTTATTTTCAGTACCATGATATACTCTGCTTATTTATAGACTCATATCATTCTTGGAGTCTAATCGAACAATATGCTAATGGGCTGCAGACCATGACCCATACTTGTTCATTCTTGTTTATATAATTCAAGTGGATTGAGATATAGTTTAGAGTAGACATGATACCCATGAACTTGACAGCTTATACGTACTCGAGTCGGGCTGGAGTCCGCTCGATACGTAGCTGGCTTGCTCACGAGCTCGCGTCCGAAAACCGGGTGCGGGTCGTGACAAGTTTTGTGGTCGCCCATGCAGGTCAGAGCATATCGTATCGGTTACATAACTGTACTGGTACAAGCCTGCGAACATGACTGAAACCTTAGAAATCTCAATCCACTCTGCCTTGAAAATTCTCCTAGAAATTCTCTACGTCCTTGAAAAATCCAAAATTGCTCTCGATTACACTTCCTTGTTTTCCGTACCATTGATTCACGTCCCTTCCTATTCCGGGGTGACGAACGATCGTGCTGTCTAGGATTCTCCAGAACTTCTTAAATTATAGTATAATATTGCCTGATTATTAAATTTTTGGTTGTTTATAGATACGAGAGGATTATAGAGACCATATGTCCTAGATATTTTTGAAAGAGTTATTAGCCACTAGTTAGAAGATTATAATATTTTAGTGACCTATGTTTCAAGGGAGTAGTATGACTAAAGGTGGGTAGAAGTCCTCGAGATTTCGTAAATACCAAATGACTAGAGAAGGATACAAACAATTTTAGAGATTAAATTTAAGGAGATTGAGGTTAAGGCAGACTTCTTTTAGAAGTTTACGGAATAACTACGAATTAGAATTTCGAGGACGAAATTATTTTAAGGTGGGTAGATTTGTAGCTCCCCTTCCCGAAATTTTGATAATATTTTTTTATTTATTTATTTGAATTAAATGGTGATTTTTAGATTTTATAAATAATTATTTTGTTAATTATTACGGTAGATGATTTTAGCCATGGTTAAGATTTGGAATACAAGGTGACTAGAAATCGTGGCACTGATAGTGCAGTGGCGTGCCTAGACTAGTGTATTAGCCATGCCAAGGAAGGCCGAGCCATAAGTGTGCCTAACTAGAAAAACCAGGCCAAGTTATAGCATGGCCATTATAAATAGTTTAATTATTTATTATTAAATTTATTGACTTCGTAGCGACCCGGTTGTACCGAACCAAGCCCGAACTGGACCCGAACTGACCCCAAGCCCATGTAGTCATGCAGTACGTTCAATGACATTCGTGTTGACGTATTTTGGTATGAGTGTGTGGGTTTCCGTTTTAATTATTTAATGAATATTTTCTAGTATTCATATATTTATAAATTAAAATTATTATTGTTTGATATTCAATGATATTTTAGGCCCTCATGCATTTTTTAGATTATTAGACTGTGCATGGTGGTGTATATACCGTTATTGATTTATTGAATTTTGTGGCTATTATTATTATTATTATTAATATTATTATTATGATTATTATTGGTTATATTATATTCGTCGAATAAATGTATAATTTATATGTGAATGTGTGTATGTAGATAAATATAAACTATATACGTGTACGTGTATGTATATACAAATATATATATACATTATATTGATATGTTATATATTATTAATATTTGTAGTATATATATATAAATATGTATATATAATAAGTAATAATATAAGCAAAGGAAAACAATTGCATAGAAGCAATAGTAGCAGCCCTGAGCCAGGCCTAGCCCCAGGCCCGCTCAGCCGAGCCCAGGAGCAGTCCCGAGCTCAACATGCTAAGCCAGGCAAAAGCCCGACCCCCCCCCTTATATTAACAGTCTGCTAGTAGTTAACTGTTTATATCAACCCGACGAGGAGAGCGGGGGTCTTGATCGACGAAAACCCTAACTAGCATTCGCCACCACCACACACGCCACCCTTTCCCAACCCTTGGGCGGCCATCCGCCGCCGCCGCGCGCGGCCGGAGGCGGCCAGGAGTGCGCGCGCGGATTCAGCGCTGACCGCAGTCGCACACAAGTGCGGCGACTTCCAGGTCAATTTTCTTCCTCTATGTTTAATCATTTTGCAATCAACGAATTCCTACGCGTAGAGGATATGACCCCCTAGAGATCCTAACAAGTAGAATCCAATATAGTCGAGCCATCGATTCACAAAATCGATTCAAAAATCAACGAAAAATCGTTGATATAGCAGTCTAGAAAACAGTTAGAATGCCCTGTTCGAAGATAAATTTCGATCGAACCATAAACCAATTCGAAAATCTATTTGAAGGCAATTGTTGACAATATATAGGGCTTCGTAATCCTTTTTGTGGATTCGGAAATCATCGACTACGTCGAGAAATCGAATCCCAAAGTTTCCCAAAAACCTATTTTAAAAACTAGAAAATTGTTCCACACGACGTGCGTCCCGCCATTCCGGGCGACGTGGTCGCGAACCGAAGGCATCGAAAGCTGCATAACGGCTTCGTGGTCGTGTGGGCTTTGGCGGAATTCAAATTGGTCGCGTGTGCGCGACGAATTTGATGCGTATCCGTCGAAATTCACCGTATCGTGCACTTTGCAAATTTTTCAATTACTTTGTGCATGCTCGTCAGATCGAGACAAAACTTACGCCAACAGGACCGTATCGTTTTTCTGGTCTTGTATGCCAAGTTTGGTCCAATTCTGAGACCGTTGGTAAAATCACCGTTTTGCGGGCCCTGCGGTCCCACTCAACGGACGATTTTGTGCACGGCCTGCTGAAATCCAACTTTGGACATACGGTTGGGTTCGTATCAAAAAATCGAATCCGTAGACATATAGTTTGACGACTTTAGAGACCATTGACACTGGCACGCTTTTCGGTGCAAAGCGGGTCCAACGGCGGACATCGTTTTTGCCCAAAATTACCGTTTTGCCCCTATGTCAAGAATTGGACTTAAGGACAAGAAATCCTAGCTAATTTGACAATTCTGAGAATGTTGGTAACATTTATTTCAGCTTTCGGAGACAGTTGTGATGACTTGGACTTTCTGACTTGTTGATTGGCGATACATTGTTGGTTCTCCGTGCAACCTCCAGGCAAGTATACCTTGCCGAACATATACAGTATTTACATGGTTTCTCTTTTATTATTGTAGTCCTTTTCATATTGTCACATGATTCCATATTGTGATTGATTCGTCCTTGATTGCTTTACTTGTTCTAGATTACGTGCACGTATAGGGTGTTTGGCATTGCTAGAATATTGGTCTCTTTGGGTTACCCTTTTTCTCGTGATTGAGTTGTCAGTTTCTATATCTGTCCTTGACCATTCTCAGCTGGAATTATCTTGCATTGTACTACAGTTGAGACATACTATAGCTTGGGAGTATCTTACATTGTACTACGATCTATAGCTGATTATTTATCTTGATTGACTTGACTTGAGACATGCCATAGATTGGGAGTATCTTACATTGTACTACGACCTATAGCATATATTGATTGATTGATTGACTTGACTTGCGACACTATAAATTGGGAGTATCTTGCATTGTACTACGATTTATAGGAGTCTACTTGACTTTGTATCCTTTAGGAGAGGAGATCGATACTAGAATTGGCTAATCTTGACTGGGATTATCTTGTATTGTATTACAGTCAAAATCTACTATAGATTGGGAGTATCTTGCATTGTACTACAAGCTATAGAGGTTAATCGATTGATTGGTAGCCAAGTCTAGTATTACATTTCCTCACGACTCGTCGTCCTTAGATGTTCTTCTTGCAGTGTTCTTATCCTCCATACCTGTTATTTACTGTCAATTAGTAGGCATGTTTATGTATCTTGCTAGTCCTCTGAGGACCTGATGATCTCTTCAGGTTTAGCGACTGCATGGAGTTAGTAGCAGAGCAGGATGGTAGAGGATTGTGATGCATGATACAGGTATTTGCTGTGATATTTCTTTATTATTCTCTCGTGCTTTATTTTCAGTACCATGATATACTCTGTTTATTTATAGATCATATCATTCTTGGAGTCTAATCGAACAATATGCTAATGGGCTGCAGACCATGACCATATTGTTAGTTTGTTTATATAATTCAAGTGGATTGAGATATAGTTTAGAGTAGACATGATACCCATAAACTTGACAGCTTATACGTACTCAAGTCGGGGCTGAGTCCGCTCGATACGTAGCTGGCTTGCTCACGAGCTCGCTTCCGAAAACCGGGGTGCGGGTCGTGACAGATCCCAAGTGGCTCTCCCTCTCGCAAATAACGGCTCATTCCGGAACCAAACTCCTGCCAAGTCTATCAGCAGAAATCCTGCTGCCTCGACCTGGAGGTCATCCGGCATCCTAACTCCAAGAAGCTTCCTCTCTACCGAGTCTAGCCAGTCATCTGCTACTACTATGCCCTCTGTCCCTGAGAACTCCTTGGGATTCAGACCCATGAAGTCCTTGATCGTCCCCCTCTCTGCCGTGGCTCTACATGTGGTGGAACCACGGACGTTCCTCAGAACGCTCCATGCTCTGGCGGAGTAGGTAGTCTGCTCCTGATGGTTGTTTTAGAACCCCTGAATCAGAGTGAGCAGCTGGTTCCCGTCGAGTGTGACGGAAGCCTGGATAGGTATATGATTAGGGGTGAAGGAGAAGTTGGGTCCTCGCCGGGCCTGTGAT
>JANAVB010006905.1:0-60072 GCA_029216955.1 Iris pallida | reverse complement strand
CGGTATTTGGTTTGCCAACAAGTTAAAGCTGAAACATCAGAGGCCAGCTAGATTTCTTCAGCCCTTATCGATTCCAGAATGGAAGTGGGAGCAATAACCATGGATTTCGTGATTGGATTACCTAGGTCCCCGGCCGGTAGAGATGCTATTTGGGTTATTATAGACAGGCTCACGAAGGTGGCTCACTTTCTTCCATTCAGAGTTGGTCAGTCGACAGCTCAGCTAGCAAAGATGTACCTCAGGCAGATCGTCAGATTTCATGGTGTACCGATCAGTATCACCTCGGATAGAGATTTAAGATTTACGTCGCACCTCTGGCGCAGTCTGTAAGAGAGTTTGGGAACTCGCCTCGAGTTCAGCTCAGCTTATCATCCACAGACCGATGGTCAGTCAGAACATACCATACGAACCTTGGAAGATATGTTGAGATCTTGTACACTCAACTTCGGTAGTTCGTGGGAGAATTACCTGCACCTGGTGGAGTTCTCGTACAACAACAGTTTCCAAGCCAGTATCCAGATGGCACCGTTCAAGGCACTGTATGGTAGGAAGTGCAGATCCCCGCTAGCATGGGACGATATTGGAGAGAGACAGATGCTCGGTCTGAAATGGTTACTCAGACAGTTGAGGTGGTCAGAAGAGTCAGAGATTATCTTTGCGTCGTACAAGATCGCCAGCACCATTGGGCCAATTTTCATCGGCCCCCCTTGAATTTTTCGTCGGCGACCATGTATTCCTTAGGATCTTGCCTAACCGTAGCGTCATTCATTTTGGAGTACGGGGAAAGCTTAGTCCTAGGTATATCGGGCCATCCGACATTCTAGAGCGAGTAGGTGACGTGTCCTATCGTCTCGCTCTCCCACCGTCGTTGCGTGAGGTACATGATGTCTTCCATGTATCCCAATTGCGATGGTATATCCCGGATCTGAGTCATGTCCTTGATCATTCGGAATTGGTTGTTGGTACCAACCTTTCGTATGAGGAGAGACCCATATCCATATTGGATCGAAGTGAGAAGATACTCAAGAACAAGACTATTAGTTTAGTCCGTGTTGCTTGGGGTCATCACTCTTTAGGTGAGTCAATGTGGGAGCGTGAAGATGATATCCGATCGCAATATCCCGACATGTTTGACTCATGAGGTATAATGTCTTCCTTATGCCTCATGCCTTCGATTTCTTGCTTGCATGATTGATTGCTTGATTGATTGCTTAGTATAGCTCGCCCTTGCCTCTCTAGCCTCTTAATTAAATTTCGAGGACGGAATTCTTTTAAGGTGGGTAGAGTTGTAACGCCCGTAGTTCGTATTACGTATTTTGGTATACGTGTACGAAATTCCAACCCGTAATTAGACTTGTCTTGCTTAGCTTGATCCTAGTTTAATCTTGCCTTGGTTTATTTTGAGTTCATCCTGGTTCGACTTGTCTTGACTGGCTAGTCTTGGGTTTTGCATTAGCATGGGTTAGTTAGCATTTCCTGGTTCATGTGGTTTATCCTGGCCTTGGCCTGTATTGGGTTCGGCTGGGTTCGGCTTGGTTGGGCTCGGTTTGGGTTGATATGCAAACCTCTACCTACCACTATCCCTCATTTATTAACCCAACAACCATTCTCTCTCCTCATTCATTACTCATTTACTACTTCTTTTCTTCTGCCTCATTTCTTCTCCACCGAGCAGCACCGTAGGCAAGTACAACTTACTTCATGGAGGAACTCAAGTTTTATTGTTCTATTGTCTTCCTCACGAGATTCTAAGACACTTTAGTACTTAGCATTTTTGGTTTCCATGGTTCTTTCATGTAGATCTAAGTTTGTTGCATTTTTGGAATTCTCAATTTTGATCTACTAAACTGGCTTGTTTTCGAAAACTAAGAGTTCTATGTAGAAGGCATTCTGATGTTATGCAAGTTTGGTTTTGGAATGGTTGGATTTCATCGAGTCTTGACCGAGATGGGGCTTTTTTGAGCTCTTGAACTTTTACGCCTTCTTGTCTTGGCCTTAGGAAGAAGATAAAGTTTTTACGCACACGTTCTTACGTGCTAGCGTAGTATTTAGTTTTACGCCCACGTTTAACGTGCCAGCGTAGCATTTTCTCCTTTATGCACACGTTTTAACGTGCTGGCGTAGTGTTTCCCCTTTTTACGTACACGTCTTAAATGTGCCAGTGTAGTGTCCCCTTTACGCACACGCATCGCGTGCCAGCGTAATCCTTCTACGCCGAGTTTACTTGAACTCTACGCAGGGGCCTTCGCGCTCGCGTAGACTCGCGCTCGCGTATCCTGCCACGTAGAGTCTCGCTAGCGTAGAGTGCCCCGTGCGTAGAGCCTTGCTCGCATAGATTCTCCCTCGCTCGCGTAGAGCCTTGCTTGCGTAGTGTTTCACTTGGGTGCTCGTGCGCGTAAAGTTCCGCTTGCATAGGGTGCTTGCTAGCGTAGAGCCTTGCCCGCATAGAGTTCCCTCTCGTGTAGGGCTCCCGCTCGCATAGAAGCGGTCTTTCCTTGGTCTTGCTCGCGTAAAGCCATTTTTACGCTTGGGGCTTCTTGGCCTAGCGTAGAGGTTCGCTAGCGTAGAGCCTTGAGCTCCCTTTTGCGTACCAGATTATCTTTATATCCTTGCACTTTTCATGAACTTGATAATCACGAATCGATTGACATGACTGGACTGATAATTGTGCATGGCACGGTATAACAAATGAATTGACTTGACAAAACATGACAAGCAAGCCTAATGGGAACTATTGAATGCTGTTGCGACGGCTAGCATGACATGACAAGAATGAATGGCCTGGACACCGTGGACGATTGTGTTTGCACAAATGAACCAATATCTCTCATCATGTCTAGGGCAGGGACCCCTGAGTACCACGGTCAGGGGTACCTATTGAAATTGACTAAGGCTAATAACTAGAATAACCCAGTAGTCATGAAAAGATTTCCCAGCTACAGGCAATCCCGTTATCTGGGCGCGCAAGTGGACTTGTAGCCTGCCGACGAGTAGGGCTCATTTCCAGCACACTGTCATGTGTTGCACCCTTCATGAACGGATATTCGACCTGGATAACCTGGATGGTCTGCAGGGCTTGTGGCTGTTGGAACATCTCATTACATCTTGCTAGTAACTAGGCTTGTGATAACCCTAGCTAGTTAAAGTATCAAGCCGTACTTATTGCTTGGCCGTGATTAATTGGATGGAGTCTAACTCAGTCTAGTCTTGTCCTGATCCTGTACAAGATTGTTACATGACCTGATTGCTTGTGCCTTAATTTATCGATAAATGGTGGAAACCAAGTTCCGTTCAGACGAAGGATTACAACCCCGGTCCTTGTTTGGTTTAAGGGTTGTAACTCGGTTATCTGAATAGTCCCATGGCTATCTCATCGTATATCGTCATGATTTTCTATATTTCCAGTCTTCTATTATATAATTATGTTTTGTGCTAATTGTTGGTTTTAGTTCTTAAGTGAAGCCTCCTTTGTGGCACTTGCTCTTTCTGGGATCTGACCCAGCTGGTTTTGCGTGGCCAGATACCGGAGCAGCTCCAGAGGATCTTCCTACCTTCCAGCCAGATGGTGACCACCAGGCGTAACCCTGGCAACGAGTGGATTTTTTTTGCTCTCCCATTCTATTGTAAAAATATTTTTTGAGGTGTTAGCCGACGAGCACGTGTTAGCTCGATTGCACTTTACTTACTGTCTGCCTACGGGCTGTAGCATGATTAAAAAATCCTAGGATTGATCATGTATGACTGAAACTCTTGCTAGTCTTCACATGTTGTACGACTAGCTTCATGATCATCCAAATATGTAATGTATGAGATGCCTTACTATTGTATATTTGATGCTCTAACATCTTGTAACTGCTATTCCTTGCATGAGATTGAGACAATGGGTTTGTTCATGACCATAAGGGACTGATGGCTTGTAGTTAAACCCTCATGTATCTAAACAGCCGTGACCGTATAGCGAGGTGGGTTCCATTTCAATATATGTAGCTGGCTATGTATGCCCCCGCTCTCCAGTATTCTGGTTCTGGGGTGTTATAATATGCCCATCTTGTATCCAAATACTAAATGCACAACGACGAATAATACGCCCCGATGGAGTCGGTCGACGACACTAGCTCACGGAATAACAAACTGTCGCAGCCACAATGAAAGAAAGCCCGCTAAAGTGGCTTCTGGGGACATGGTCATGCCACCTTGTCTTATGTAACTCTCCATAGCCGTATTGGCAACATAACCACGTCAGTCTCCAGACAACTATGTATCGAACCGGCCAGATTCCTCCATCAACTGTAAAATAGTTGGAGCATCAAGCGGCTCAAAAGGGCGAGGCTCGCAATTAAGATGCTCATGTACCTTGGCCTCCATAATATGACCCAAGAAGAGGTATGATAAACATTTAGACATATAACATGTCCAAGGAGGATTGCTATGGTAAAAATGAGTGCAGACTAGACCTGCCAAGGGCCGGGCCGGCCTAGCACGAAAATTTGGTGGGCCGGGCAGGCCCGGGCCCAGGCCTCTTGGGCCCATGAACTATAGCGGGCTAGGCCTGGCCGGGCCAATGGTTGAAAATCTTGGCCCAGCCCGGCACGTGACCCACGGCACAATAAGCTCCGGGTCATGCCAGGCCGGGCCGTGCCGGGTCTTGATTGGCACGTGAAATTTGGGCATTCATTTTCGTTCTTCTTCTAAAAATTTTTGTATATTAATTGCAATCATTTTTAAACACAAAAGATTGAACATCCAACATGTTTTCATACATGTTTTTCAACAATCACATATATTAACGTAGATTAACATAACATAATATCATAATTAAGTTTTCTAAATATTAATAACAATTATTTTTTGATATAGAAACTACTTGATTCTTATTTATTTGGGTGGGTCGGGCTGGACTTCGGGCCGGGCCGTGCTTGGGTTTCGGGTAGGGCCTATGTTATGGGCCGATATATCGGCACGACCCAAAATACGGGGCCGGGCCGGCCCGGGGCTACGACTAATCGGTCTGGTCTGACAGGCACATAGGCTAATTTTTCATGCCGGGCTGGGCCGGCCCGGCCCAATTGACAGGTGTAGACCATAAAGTGACATAGCAATTCATCGAAGACTGCTACCATTTGAGGGTTCTCTTTTTCTAAAGCCTCCAGTTCATCTTCTGTTGGTACATACTCCTCATAAGGGTTCTCTCCCACTGGCTAACACGAAAGAAATTTCATCTCATGAAAAGCAAAGCCTATCTCCCCGTGAGGGGTGGCAAAGGTGCCAGTACTACTATTGTACTTTTTTGCTAAAGCCATAAACATATTGAGTTGCTCTGGATCCCGCATGAAGTGGTCAGAACAACTTTGTAAAGATCTATCCCCTGCAGCTTCTTACGAAAATTATTCAGAGCCCACACAAAGAGTCGATTCCAATGGATAATTTTCGAGTGCATCAAACTAGTCAGCCTCGTATTGGCGAAGAAGGAATTCTAATGGACAACATCACAGCTGCATCGTCAAACGGTACGCAGCTTGGCCTTAGACCCCTCAAGTGTGTGCTATTTTGCTCAAAAGCACAAAAAAACATCTCTCTGCCGTGATCTCCGCGCCTATGACATATTCTTCCATCCCTAGCCTGTTGGAAGGGGGCTAAGTCCCATGACATCTTCTTCGGGGAGCTAGCGTGAGCATACCGAGATAGAGATAGGTTCTTCGTCATTTCAGGGAGAGACACCAGTGTGTTTCCCCTCAGGAAAGCTCGACGCTCTTTCTTCGACTTTGGCTGAGAGTCTGTGTCTATGGCTTCCGAAGAGGAAAGCCGGCTTCTTATGAGGAATCTCATCAGCAGTTAGAAAAGGGGTGCCATTCATCAAGCGTAGCAGGGCCCTATCATCTTGGTTTTCTAGAAGTGTCCGTATAGATGTCGGTCCGTCATACTGTGGAAAGGTGACTTGGGACACATCCTTTTGGTATTCCGACACCCAAAAAGCCGAGGCCAGCATTTCAGCATTTGGGTCTTCCCTCAGATTTACTGCAATAGAAAACAGAGAGTTAGAATCCTAAAAAATTAATAAACTCTTAAAAAACTTTGCGCCAATCATGAATGGCACAGAGCAGAAAGGGACAGTCCTCAGTTTGTGCAGACAGTATGACAGTTCTTAGTTTAGTTCACAGAGTGTGCATGTGATAAATAAGTCATTGGTGCATGAATTATGTTTGCTTGTAATTCATGCATTATGACGAATCATGCATCATTCTCAAAACATGACAAATGGCGTATGGCACCATTCATGATTGATCTAATTTTTAGCCAATACTCTGAAAGAGGTGGCATATTTTGGGGATAGCGCAAGCACCGACCAAGGCTCTGAAAGAGGCAGTCGATGTTGGCTTTAAATTATGCTACACGCGGATGGCACGAGCTTGCGGTTCATCTTCCCCGATGGGTTTTCTCACCTTCAAGTGCAGGATTGGCCTCCTCGCCTCTCGCCGACGGCCCCACGTGCTACGACACTCTTAGCTCTGATAAGCACGAAGTGGCTCCGGCCACTTTCTTCCCCTTATCGGTGACAGTTTTCTTGAGCGCCATTCGATCGGATGAAAACTTCGTGACAAGAAGAAGAAGACGAAGAGATTTAAGAGAGAAAATTTCTAAAGTAAAGAAAACTCTCTCTCTCTCTCCAACCCGTGAGCTATTTATAGCCTAAACTCACAGATAACGGCCGTGCGAATTGCGCAAAATACTGATCGGTTTAGTTTCTGTCATGCACCAAATGCGCAAGACCACTTCTTATTCAAAGTATTTCAAATTTTGAAATTTTTTGAAATTTAAAAACTTTGAAGGGAGGTCTTGTAGAAGCTCAAAATACATTAAAATATTACCATGCACCATTCATAGATGGCGCCAAGCTCAAATCATCAGATAGTGCTATAATCATATGGCACATCATATATCAAATGGTGCCAAGCATCACATGGTGCCATCTGCCACATGGCAATCTTCTTTGAAAAGCCAAACGACTGTCATCACGACTGATAGCACATCAGTCAAGAAAAATCTCCTTGAATCCTGAGTACGCAGCGCTCGAAAAGAATTGTTAGAGTCTCATTATTGCATTTGTCGTTTACTGTGCGCCATAAAGAGTTGGCGCAAAGTAATATGTACTTCATAGATTCAAATGCCTAGTGCTTTCTCACAGATAGCGCAAAGCATGCACCATTTACCAGCTAGCACTAGTTGATCAATCATCATCCAGAAGTAAGATGACTTGGCACACATACCACTAATCTTGAAGAACATGCATGTTATACTACCCATGACCAAGCACATTTCTCTCATATAATGCCACGTGTCATATGCAGTTAAGCCAACTGTTCGCACAATGGGTGACGGTGCGCCAATCAGTGCCATGCACCAATCAAAATAACTACGTAACAGTTATTTCAGAACTCTATAAATAGAGTTCAGGATCATTTTTAAGACACAACGAAGATCATAGACTCTAAAGCTAGAACTCTTGTCTCTACGGCAGCAAGTTTCAAGGCGTTTCTTCTTCGACATTGCATCGTTTAAGGGATAAAGTGATCGTCTTCTGATCAGATTCCTACAGTTGTACTTCCCCAGAATCAAATCTTTTCTTTCTTAGTTTGTACTTCAGTTTTCTTTGGAAAACTTTTGTTCTCACAAACATTAGTACTCAACTGTACTGGTGCAGTGAGCTCCTCACCTACTTATACAAAACCAACACGTTCATTTACTTTTCACAACTTAAACCCTTTATGATTGTCTTTATTTTCTTGCCTTATGATCGATTTTAGGACATAGACGCCTCGCCTACTTGTGTCTCTAGACCATTACCGTGTCATCGCACCGATAACTTACTTATAATTGCCTCTAGACCCTTCTTGTGCCAACAACATCAAATTATCGACTCGTGCTTGCCCTTCGGTCCATACTTTAAGACTCAAATCATACGGTCATGCCATCAACTCGATTCGTGCATCCACAATGAGGCCGTAGCTCGCAACTCAGTACCACTTAACCAACTTTGCCTTACGGCCCTTCCTGACTTAAACTCGAAATGACTTAATCCAACTTACTTATACTTTTGTGTCAACGACTCACCAACCGACGCCACACTTTGTGCCGTAGCACTGTGTCTTCGTTGCAGCCAAATCGTAGGCCCAATGCACACATTCAAATTGACTCATTGGTACCATGCACATAAATCTTGAATCAATCCAAAGGCATGCATGCAGATCGCCGCTATTATGCCGACTCATCTATATGAAACGGTCACTAGCACCACAAGCTATACTTGGACTTATAGTTTTTTTATTCGGCGACCCTTTCAGCACAAGTAGTGAGCCCCGCTGAAAGTTCTCGATTAACCTGAGCGGTACTCCCAGCTTGACTATACCGTGTTTTCTCCTAGGCCAAAACGATCCAGTAGCCCCTGGTTTGTCGTTCCGAGGAAACTTTCCCTTGTGCACAAGTTGTCCAATAACCATGCAAGACTCGACTCGAACTACCGTCTTACATAGTCATCATCTTTACAGTGCTATCGTGGTTTCATTACTACGTTAGAGACTTCCAGTATTTGAGACTGTCTCGATGACCAACGGTCGTGAGTATTCTTCCATGTTACCTATCATTTACTCAACTCAAGGATGACTATTTGATAGCCTTTTTGCCAAACTCAATTTGAATCAACTGTGGCTCATGCCTTAAATCAATTTATGTTTTGTGCGACACTACCGTCCAAGTCATACTGCATATGACGAGCTTTGAGATCGTAGGACTGTGTGGCTATAACCAGCCGTAGAAATCGTAGGACCGTGCTTGCTACTACTTCGATAGCCCTTGACATAACTTTTTCCTAACTCCATCGTGCGATACAACTTAACCTGTGGGACGAACAAGGCTATGCCAAGCCCTTGCACATGGAAACGTTTATTGAGACTTGTGGGACACTTTTGCTATGCTAAGCATTGGATGATGGGACCGTTCATGCTTTACCAAGCATTCATACGTGCGATGCCTATGACTTATGTCACGCCCCAGAACCAGAATACTGGCAAGTAGGGACGGACAAGGCCAGCTACGTATACCAAAGTACTCCAGTACTCTGAAACAACGTATAAGCTGTATAGATGGGGGTCACTGCTACAAACCAACAGTCAATCCTAGGTCACATAATCCTAGATATCTCAGTCTTAGACAAGAAGTAAGGTACAAGAATATGATCATCATGCATATAAGACAGTAAAGCGTCCCAAACTATGATATATAGATGATCATGAAGCTAGTAATACAAAATGAAGAACTAGCAAGACTAAGTAATACATGATCAGCTCTAGCTGCAGTCTAGAAATATAACATCATGTCTAAGCCCATAGGCCGAAAGTCAAGTCCAAAACACGAGCTAAACACGTGCTCGGTGGCTAAACGCCTTAAAAGAATATGTACAGAAAAGAGTGGGTAAGAGAAAGAACACCCACTCAAGTCCCCTGGTGGTCCGGGTGGTCACCATCGAGTGGAAGGTCCGGAAGATCCTCGGGCTCCTCAACTAGATCTGGTCAATGCAAAACCAGTGGGGTCAGAACCCCAATAGCAAGTACCACAAAGGAAGCCAAACTATGAACTAAAACCAGCATGCAATTTATAACATCTCTATGATAAAGCAGTAAATGAGAGTAGAATAGTAAATTGGTACCACAGTGTTTACGAAAGGAAACGGGAACATGCAAGAAGGATAGCAAGTGAATACATAGAGTAAACTGGATATATGAGCATGTGGTGAAGCCGAGCATGTAGTAGGAAGAATAAATGTAAGGAATGACAGAAAGCTAAGAACTACAATAAGATAAACTGGAGCAAGACTAGACTAGACAAGAATGGACTCCATCCATCAATCACGGCCAAGCAATGAGTACGGCTTGATACTTTAGATAACTAGGGTTGCCACAATCCTAATTACTAACACATGCAAGTTTGAGAAATCCAAGTCCAGTTACCCTACTACTACCTGAATGATCCAAGCCAAAAAGAAAAGAAGTATAGCAGACACACTGCAGTAAGATACATGTGTCCTAAAGAGGTACCCCACTCGACGGTGTGCTGGAAGAGTGCTCATCATGACAGATAGCTCCAAATCCCATGAATATATATATATATAAGACCAAGACCAAAGGGGCAACAGGTAACCGGGAAAATCTCCAATGATCTAGGTAATCAAGCTAGTTGTTTAGTCCTTAACATTTTCTTGTTGGATTCTAGGTGCGGCATTCCGCATAATCTATTCTAGACATGAGACATGCAAGACTGGACAAGACAAGCAAGATTGTGCACTACAACAAGCCACAACAAAATATGACAATATCAAGACAAGAGTGCGCTATGACGAGCCACTGTCAAGGAGTTAGACATGTACTAGAATCAAGAGTGCGCCATGACAGGCCACAATCATGTAAGCAAAAAGGACATGTATCATGAGTGCGCCACGATGGGCCACTATCTAGTAAGCAAAGAAGGCATGGCAACAATTATCATAGCTTGTAAGAAAGAATCTATCAAAAGACATATCATGGCATGTGGAAAGGATAATTAAAGCTACGTACATTTCATAAAAATAATTGAACATGTGCTAGTGTCAAGTGTATATAGGGTGTACAATCATTCTCTAACTATGCAAGATCATCTTTTCATGTTAAGAATTTATTGCAATCGAAGAAAATATCAAAAATGGACAAAAACGGACAGAAACGGGCAAAAACAAACAAAAACAGCCTAACTGGATTATCCGGCGGATTACTGCGGATTATCGACGGATTTTTCGAAGTGTCACAGCAAGTTTTGTGGTGCAAGTTCGGATTTTCTGGCGGATTTCTGCGGATTTCCGACGGATTCTCCGAACCGTCACAGAAAGTTAATTTTTGAAAACTCAAAACTTGTTTCGGCCATAAAAACTTCGTTTTAAATCGAAATTCGGATTTTCAAAAGTCAAAATTGCCTGAAATTTAATTCCCTACAACATGGGAGTATTAGTTTTCACAAATTCAAAGATTTGATAGATCAATACCTCAAAATACTCCAAAAAAAGGTTCTCGGGAACCGAAACGAGTTCCGATTTCCACCAAACTCAAAATCTATGTATGCAAGCTTGGTGAGGGCCTCATATATGCATATGTGACCAAGATCCATGATGGTAATACCAGTATCACTCTTGATACTGAGTTTTCTACTAAGTTAATATTAGATTTTAACAGAAAATCAAAACCTAGTTCGAACCAAATTTAGAAACATACATATAGATGAAATCACAAGGAAAACATTCTTAACAAAATGAGTTTAGAACAATTCTAAGCATTTAATACCAAGGAAAACAAAAATGACAACAAAAACAATATTGTTCATGAATTTGGCAAGATGTACTTGCCTAGGTTAAGCTCCAAGCCTAATCTTCTACTCCACCACCAAGAGGGGTACGAAACCACACTCTAGACCTCAAGGCCAAGCTCTTGGCAAGCTCCAAGGAAGAGAAGGGAAGAAGAAATGAATAGAGAGTGAAGAGAATAAAAAGAGAGAGGAAAGAGAAAGTGAAATGGTATATATAAGGGAGAATTAATCTTAGTCGTTGGATCATGATCCATGTCAAAGTCTAGGTCAATCATGGCCACTCAAACAAAACCAATTATCCATTGGATAATAGGGTGCATCTACACTATTCACGAAAATATCTAAATACTATTCACAAAAATATCTAAACACGATTCATGAAAAATATCTAAATACTATTCTTAAAAATATCCGAAATACTATTCACGAAAATATCAGAAACCAAAAATATCTAAAGTGTAGAAAACATGTCCGGGCGGTATGCCGTCGGTATACACCGGTATACCGGCGGTACGCCGATCAAGAAAATCTATAGTCTTGGGAAAAATTTAATGTGTTCTAGAAACCAAGAAAATATGAAATACGCTGCAAAATACGTATCCGTATATAAATACCGATACTGTGAGATGAGTCTCACAACTCCCCTCCTTAGAAAAATTCCATCCTCGGAATTTTCTAAAGGTAATCAAAAGTAAGCAAGAAACCCAAGAAAATGCTATCAGGATCAAGATGGGAAACTCATAAAGCATGAAATCCAACTAGAGTAATGTACAAGAAATAAAAGCAATTTAAACATACGTAAACAACAACATCATGTATTCCTACAATCACACAAAAGGTAGAACATAGATATACGAAATAAGTATACCTCACGAGTCAAACAGATACGGGTAACGAGCTCGGATATCATCCTCGTGCTCCCAAGTCGACTCGCCCGGTGAGTGATGATCCCAGGAAACACGAACTAATCGGATAGTCCGGTTCTTGAGAATCTTCTCCTTCAGGTCCAAAATGGATATGGGCCTCTTCTCATACGATAGGTCGGTACCAACGACCAGCTCGAAATGATCTAGGATATGGCTCGATCCGGAACATATCGACGTAGCTGAGATACGTGAAATACGTCATGTACCTCGCATAACGACGGTGGAAGAGAAAGGCGATAAGATACATCCCCTACTCGCTCGAGAACATCGAACGGCCCAATAAATCTAGGACTAAGCTTTCCCCGTACGCCAAACCTGATGACACCATGGGTAGGCGAAATCCGAAGAAATACGTGGTCGCCGACAGAGAACTCAAGATAGCGTCGATGCTGATCTGCCCAATGATGCTGTCGATCCTGAGCTACTCTGAGATGCTCTCTGACCTGCCTGAGTTCTTCAACTGACTGAGCAATCATCTCTGGACCAAGCATCTGCCTCTCTCCAATGTCATCCAAAGCTAGGGGTGACCTACATCTCCTACCATACAAAGCCTCGAAAGGAGCCATCTGAATGCTCGCCTGGAAGCTATTGTTGTAAGAGAACTCCACCAAATGCAAGTGATCCTTCCAAGAACCACTGAAGTCAAGAATGCATGATCGAAGCATATCCTCCAAGGTCTGAGTCGTACGCTCTGACTGACCATCTGTCTGAGGATGGTATGCTGAACTGAAACTCAAACGGGTACCCATACTCTGCTGAAGACTCTGCCAGAAATGAGAAGTGAATCTGGAATCCCGATCTGAGACTATGCTAACTGGCACCCCATGCAATCTGACAATCTGCCTCATGTATAAGTCGGCCAACTGTTCTGTAGACTGACCAACTCTGAAAGGTAGGAAGTGGGCAACCTTCATGAGTCGATCCACTATAATCCAAATGGCATCTCTACCAGTCGGGGTTCTAGGAAGACCAGTCACGAAGTCCATAGTAATATGATCCCACTTCCACTCCGAAATCGGTAAGGACTGAAGAAGTTCGGCCGGTCTCTGGTGCTCAGCCTTGACCTGCTGGCAAACTAAGCATCGAAGACAAACCGAGCTATCTCACTCTTCATACCATTCTACCAGAAATGCTGACGAATATCTCGGTACATCTTCGTCCCTCCTAGATGAATAGAATACTGAGAACTGTGGGCCTCCGACATAATCTCCTGTCGAATATCTCTATTCGGCACACAAAGACGACTCCCGAATCAGAGTATCCCATCCTCATGGATGCACAACTCTGCTCTGCGTCCTGCCACACACTCTGCTCTGAGCTGCTGAAGCCTGGCATCCCCTGACTAAGCTGCTCTGATCCTATCCACAATGGTAGACTGAACCTGCAAGCCTGCCATCATAGTTGCCTCACCAGGTAGCAATACCTCAATGCCCATCTCCTGAAGATCCTCCAGAAGGTGATGCTGCTCCGTCAAGAAATAGACTCTGGGTCTCCTGCTCAAAGCGTCTGCAATAACGTTTACCTTCCCGGGATGATACTGAAGATCAACATCATAATCCTTCAGTAACTCAAGCCACCTTCTCTGTCGTATGTTCAGATCCCTCTGGGTGAATACATACCTCAAGCTCTTATGGTCAGTGAAAATCTCCACTCGATCACCATACAGATAATGCTTCCAAAGCTTGAGGGCAAACACAACTGCGGCCAACTCAAGATCGTGCGTCGGATAGATCTTCTCATGGTCCCGAAGCTGCCGAAACGCATAACTATCACTCGATCGTGCTGCATATGAACACAACCAAGTCCCCGGCCTGACGCATCACATTACACCGTGAACCCACCTGGTCCGACGGGTAGTGTCAGAATAGGAGCTGAAATCAAACTCTGCTTGAGTTTCTCAAAAAAACCTGACAAGCATCTGACCACTAAAAGCACACATCCTTACACGTCAGCCGTGTCAAAGGTACGGAGATCCTTGCAAAGTCTGCCACAAATCGTCTGTAGTAGCCTGCTAATCCCAGAAAACTGTGTACATCTGAAGCTGTACGAGGTACTGGCCAACCCTCGATAGCCTCAACCTTCTTGGGGTCCACCTCAACACCACCTCCGGCAGTAATGTGACCCAAAAAAGAGACTCGATCGAGCCAGAAATTGCACTTGCTGAACTTCATGTAAAGCTGATGGTCCCGAAGAATCTGAAGCACCATGCGAAGATACTGCTCGTGCTCTGCCTCAGTCCGACTATAGACCAAGATATCATCAATAAATACTATCACAAACTGGTCTAAGTAGGGCATGAAGATACGATTCATGAGATCCATGAAGATCGCTAGCGCATTGGTCGCTCCGAAAGACATAACAAGGAACTCCCAATGGCCATATCGAGATCTAAACGATGTCTTGGGTATATCCTGCTCTCTGACTCTGATCTGATGGTACCCAGACCGCAAATTGGTCTTCAAAAACATAGCCGCTCTACTAAGCTAGTCGAACAAGTCATCTATCCTGGACAAGGGATACTTGTTCTTCACGGTCACCGTGTTAAGCTGACGATAGTCAATGACCATACGCGATGAACCATCCTTCTTCTTCACAAGAAGGGCTGGAGCTCCCCAAGGCGATCCACTAGGACGAATGAATCCCTTGGTCCTAAGCTCCTCAATAGACTGATACAACACCAATAACCCTGAAGGAGACATCCTGTAGACTCTCGCTGACACTGGCTCTGCTCCCGGAACCAAATCAATATAATACTCAATCTTCCGAACTGGAGGCATACCCGGAAGCTCCTCGGGAAACACATCAAAAAACTTACAAACTACTCTGGGCAACTGAACCTCCTCGGCTACAGCCATCCACATGACCGCTGGTGAAGACTCCACCTCACTAGAGAATGAGAACCTCCTCATTCGGAACACGAAAGATAACCTTGCCAGCATGGCAATCTATCGAAGCGTGTCGAGCACTCAACCAATCCATACCTAGGACGACATCATAATCGCCCATAGGAAACTCTATCAGCCTAGCGGGAAACTCTCTCCCACATACTATGACTCTACACGAGGCATAGACTCGGTCTACTCCTACTAGACCGTTACCAGTAAGTATTCATCCTTACAGGTAAAGATTCTGGGTCTAAACCAATATGTGTCACAAATCGTGCAGATATAAACGAATACGAAGCACCAGAATCAAATAAAGTTGAAGCTGAATGAGAGTGAACAAGAATGGTACCTGCGACCACCTCCCCTGCTGCTAGCGCCCTCTATAGAAAGCGTGAAAGCCTGAACCTGAACTCTGGTCGCTGGTCCCCTCTGCCTCTGAGCCTGAGCCTGAGCATATTGCTGAGGCCTCTGCTGGTGGAACTGCTGAGACTGCGTCGGTAATGGCCTCAGGGCCTGCTGCTGCTGAACCGGCGCTGGTGCCCTAAACTGCTGAACTGCTGGCTTGAAGGATGCTGATCCAGCCGAACTCCTCCTGGGACAAGCCCCTATCTTATGGTCTGGTGCACCACAATCTAGGCACAAGCCCTGTGCCTTACGGCACTCTGATAAGACATGCCCTCCCTTTCCGCAATAGAAACAATCAACTGAGGAAGACTGCCTCTGCTGCTGAGGACGCGGCTGAGACGACTGCTGAAAGGAAGCCGCCAGAACCGGTCCCCTCGGAGATCCAATCGTCAAAGCTCGGACTGCTGGAGCTGGTGCTGACGACTGGGAAGAAGATCCCTCTGAATGTGAGGCCTCTTCTGACCTTCGACTCTATCAACGATCCTCTGCGAGGTATATTCATGCCTCCTCGCCGCCCTCATGACTGCATCAAAAGTCTGGAACTCATGCTGCTTAACTGCAAGTATGATCTCCAGATGAAGTCCCTGCTGGAACCTCCTCGCCCGGTCCAACTCGGTCCACTAAAGAAGGGGCAAACCACTGAGCCTGCTAAACTCTGCCGTATATCCATCGATGGTCCTGCTCATCTACCGCAAGCCAATGAACCTCTGCTGCAGATCATAACGTGACACCGCATCAAAATAGCGAGTCTGAAACCTCTCGCTAAAATTGGCCCAGGCTACTGGTGCCCTAAGAGACACTTCATGAGCCGTCCACCAGTCGCGGGCCAAATCCAAGAACTGCAACCTGACAACTGCCACACGCTCCCTAGCCGAAATCCCTGCCACCTCCAGAATGGCCTTCGTATCCTGAAGCCACGCATCAGACGTAATAGCATCCTCTGTACCATAGAAGTACGGGGGATGGAGGCGCCTGAAGCTGCTCGCAGAATTGTAGACCTGAGCACCACCTCTGTCCAAAGCCATCTGGACAGAATGGGTGAGAACATCACTCTGACGCTGTTGCGACGCCATAAATCTCTCAGAACATCCACCGGTGCTCGAACAACACCCTCTGGCTGCTCTAGCTGAACTGGTACTGCTGGCTGAACAGGAAGAACTGGCGACTCTGCCCTTCGGTCCACTCTAGACTCTGCTTCCGAATGCTGAGGAAGCTCCTCCTGAACCGGTGAAACTAAGGGACGCTGATCTGCCATCGACAAAGCCCGCACAGGGCGATCAGAAGGACCAGGAATGGTGCCCCTAAAAGTTTAAGGACACAAGGATTAGGTCGAGGGAACAGGAAAGATCAACGATCAAAGCAGATATCAGGTCCAAGATCAGAGGTAAAGAGTAATACGAAGGATATCAATGGAGAAGAATTTATGACTAAGATAACTACCAGCAACCTCCACAATCTGATAAATCAGACCTGTATGGGCCACCATTAAAACACTACTAAATCTGCTCATATAGCGACGTATATTAGCGACGGATGCTTGTGGCGTCGCCAAACATTGAATATAGCGACGCCACGAAGGAAACGTCGTAAAACGTCGCTGACTAGCGACGTTCTGCGACAGAAGACTAAAAACGTCGCTGAATAGCGACGTTTTGTGACGTAACTTACTTAACGTCGCCATTTTGGCGACGTTTAGCGACGGCTAATAAGGACGTCGCTAACTCTTTTATAATTAGGGCAGAGAGTTCAGTCGAACGAAAATTTTCGAACGAAAATTTTTTTCCCCCCTCGACCCGATTTCCTCCTCCGGCGAATCCCTCCCCCCCCCCCCCCCCCCCCGACGACTCCACCGTCCCCCCTCCCCCCCGACGAGTCCCCTCCTCTCCCCGACGACTTCCCCCCTTCTCCACCGGCGAATCCCTCTCCCCGACGACTTCCCCCCTTCTCCACGGCGAATCCCTCTCCCCGACGACCCCCCCTCCCGTCGAGCTCCTCCTCCTCGAGCTCAGGTAAACCCTAAGCTCCCCCTCCTCCTCCTCCTCCTCCTCCTCTCCCACGGACACACACACACACGGACACACACACGAACACACACACGGACACACGTACACACACAGACACACGTACACACACAGACACATGGTTTTGTTAGATAGATCTGAGTTTTGTTCAGTCTTTAAGCCTTTTTAATGCATTTGTTTAGTTCCTCCTTGATCATTCATGTAAACCTTCATAGATGACCACTTCCCCTGTGTGCAGCTGCATACATACATCCCCATTTTGTGTTGCACTCTCTATTTGTGCTGCTTTGCCTTGGCTTGGGCTTTGCTTAGCATCTACAACCCCCCTTGCAGCAGCAAGCAGGCAGCAGAAGAGTAGCAGCAACCAGTAGCAGTAGGCATGACCATTTCAAAGGTTGGGTTCATATCCTCCATCAGTCCATTTTACCCATGTATCAGCCCACATCATTATGTACTGTCCTGCACTTTATTTGCCCATGAATTCCTTCACTGCATACATTTTCTTCTGCCCAGTGTATCTCAGCCAGCCTTGAATACCCCCACCTTGGTCCTAGTACCTCCCTTGGTCCAACTGCAGCAGTGTGTAATATGTTGGGTGCCTATGTGGTCTGCATTAGAAATATACTGTGGTCTATGAGTTGAGGGTTAAAGTTAAGGTAATACTCCATGGGTGACCCTATAATCTATAGTATACATATGTATTGGGTTGTTGTTCTTGAGCTAATGTATGGGTAGATATTTAGGACTAAGAGTTTTCAGACTACATAGATGTGAGAGTTATATTGCATAATATGTTATCTATATGTTATTGGATATATATAGGCTATTATGGTTACATGAGGATGTGAGTTATAGGTTAGAGGTTGAATTGGGGCTGAGTTAGCCTTGAAGTCATGGGTTGAGAGTTGAGAGGTTGGAGTATGGAGTTAGGAGTGAATGTGAGGGATAAGTTTATATGTAAGGTATGACTTATATATATATATATGATGTTTTGAATACATGTGATTGGTAGTCCAAGTTATTATAGGATTTTGGTTTATAGCTTGTATATAGGCTCTTGTATATAGTTTACCCAATTAGGATTGTTTCTAGGGTAACATATAAGGCTATGTTGGTTAGGCCTAATTAGACTTTAGTTGACTAGCCCAAGACCTAGAATGCCTTGGTATTGAACCTAATAGGCTATGTTTGACCAATAGTTGACTTTAGTCTAGATGAGGCTAACCTAGACTAGTTTGACCTTGTTTGACCAAACTAGACTAAGGTTGACCTAGTTTGACTGTTAGAGTTGACTAGAGTTGACCAAGTTTGACTTTGACCTAGATTGACCTAGAAATCATATAGATTGCATTGTATCCTTCATTTCTCTTGTATTTTGCATATCATGACCTGTATTGCTCTATTTAGGACTTTGTGGCTCAGATTCAGACACCTGATATTTATCCGTCTTAGAGCCTTGGTTTGGGATACCAAGTTGGGGTTAGAAATAGGATACTAGTTAGCTATTGGTATGTGTAGATATATATTAGATAGATAGTTGGATGGATAGGTGGATAGATGGATGGGGAGTAGAAGGTGAGCTGCTGCCCCCATTCCAGCAACAGCAAGCAGCAAGAACAGCTGTTGTAGCAGCAGTTTACATCAGCAGTAGCACCCCCATGGCCCCCCACTTGTAGTGATTAGCACTAATGGGGGCAGGAGAGGTAATTATAGGAGTAATTAGATCTAGATCTAATTAGCACTTGGCTACAAGGCATATTCCAAGAATATTCTAGAGAATATTCCAAGTCTATTCTAAGGAATATAGCGACTCCTATCGTTTGAATTAACCACATCTTGGCTATTTGTTAAATAGATCGACCCTGAGCTCCCATGTTCAGTCGTGCCTTCAACATCATGTTCAATGAAGGTGACAAGCAGATGACTATAAAAAAATATGTCGTATTGAGCTTCATAAAGAAATGCAAGATTACTACATAGGAGGAAAGGTTTGGTAGGATTACGTCAAAGCACACGGCTTAGAAAATTATGACATATTTGTCTTCCGACACCGTGGTAACATGGTTGTCACATTAAGGGCCTTTGAGGAGGTGGCATGTTGTGAACAAATATATCCTTAGTTCTCCTACGTAATGTTAAAGTAAATCCGTAGAAGAACTATAAGGATATATTTTTTCACAACATGTCACCTTGTCAAAGACCCTTAATGTACCAACCATGTTACTACGGTGTCGGAAGACAAATATGTCATAATTTTCTAAGCCGTGTGCTTTGACGTAATCCTACCAAACCTTTTCTCCTATGTAGTAATCTTGCATTTCTTTATGAAGCTCAATACGGCATATTTTTCTATAGTCAGCTGCTTGTCACCTTCATTTGAACATGATGTTGAAGGCACGACTGAACATGGGAGCTCATGGTCGATCTATTTAACAAATAGCCAAGATGTGGTTATTTCACAGAAGCCATGAATTACCGGGAAAGCTGATGTCGCGGTCTAGTCACAAAACGTCGCTGTTTTGTTTAACTCAGCGACATTTTGCGACTCCACATTAGGGACGTGATTATCAGTATGTGTCAGATCTTAGTATTCCTAAGTAAGAGTGGGTATATGTGAGTGAGTATCATTAGAGTGTTAGAGAGTTAGTTCAGTCCTAGTACCTAGAGTATATAGAGTATCTTAGAAATATAGGTATGATTGGTACAGTGTTTTGAGCCATTCTTTAGAAATTAAATTTACTTATGCCAAGCCTTTTGGGCCTATCAGAGTTATAGATTTTTTTCGGAAATCTAGTATAACGCTGATTGCCTCAAAAGGCTTGTATAAGTAAGAGTGTATAGAGTACCTTTTGGGCCTATAAGAGTTACTTCACTCAGTTTGTCAAGACAAGTAAACTTTTTAAATGTTGACGGTATATATACCGTCAACATTTGGTTTTGCCTTGTAGCTACAGGCAGTTGCCTGCATTTTGCCTTATAACTTGGCCTATGGCCTGTGCTTAAGCAGTGTGGACTTCCAGGTTAGGGTGTTAGTTCATGATTAGCATTATTTAGATATTAGTTTCAGTTAAAGGGTTAGTTAAGATTAGGATATTAGTTTATGTTAGAAGGAATATGAGAGTAGTAGATGTTAAAGTAGGATATTAATTTATTAGTTAGGATAGATAGTTTGAGTTAGGATACTGCTCAAGCACAGGCCAAAGGGTCGATATTGGGTATTAATTTAAAAAGTTTTTACTTGTCTTGACAAACTGAGTTAAGTAACTCTTGTAGACCCAAAGGGTCGATATTGGACAGTTGGTGTCGTGTACTCCTACAAGTACAATTATACCTCACCAATAATCTCAGTTTTCTCTAAACTGTCGCTCTCTACTGACCTCTATCTAAATTGCGCACCCATATCTAAACTGCCTTAATATTCATTCACTGACTGCAATGTGCATCTATCTATCTTACAGAATTATCCTCAATTGGATATGGATATGAATTACTACTTACGAAATAAACTGCCTTAATATTCATTCATTTTACTAGATTGTTGATCGAGTTGACCAATAGTTGACTTTGACCTTGATTGGCCTAGGAATCATATAGAATTGCATGTATACTTCTTTTATTTTATATTGACTTCCATGATATGACAGCTCCTCAAAAAAAGAATCCTCTACTAGACATCGCACTCTCCTTTTCAGAACATCAACTAGTATTACTACCTTGATGTATATATAAAGTATGCATGTATAATAGTAGGTAATGATATGCAAAACTGAAAAGATAAATGCAATGCATGAATGAATGGATGAAAAGATAAATGCAATCCATCGGAAAAGCTTTGACACTTGCATATCATTCACTACCTTGATGTATCTATCTTACAGAATTATGGAGCTGAATTACTATCTGCGGAATCGTACTTGGATGTACAACCGTCATCCTGATGACATGTGCGGTGTGCGGGATGAATTCATAGAGGGTGTACACCAGTTCCTGCAGTTTGCCAAGGCGTTCCCTCAGTACATGGACGGTACCAAAATTAAGTGTCCGTGTGTGAGATGTCGTAACTTTAAATATCATCCAGAAGTGGATGTCACGTATCATTTGTACTCGAAGGGTTTCACGCCGAATTACTATCAGTGGAGCGAGCACGGAGAACTTGTGTCTTTAGCATCGGAGTACGAGCCTTATGTTGATGTCCACAACAACGCTCCTTACGACGATGGGTTGGTGAACATGGTTTTTGACGCGGCCGGGCCTAGTTTCGATCCGGATGATCATGATGCACCTGAGGAGGCACCGAACCCCGATGCTGCACAGTTCATGGAGTTGCTGGAGAATGCAAGGACTCCATTATATCCTGGTTGTGAGGATCATTCACCGTTGGAGGTGGTTACAAGATTGTTGAGCATCAAGTCCGATTTTTAACATGTCGCAAGATTGCTACAACCGTATTATGGAGTTGCTTATAGAAATATTGCCTGAGGGTGCGAAGTTGCCTAAAGACTTTTACCGGTCTCAGAGGATGGTTAGATCGCTCTGGATGGGATATGAAAAAATCGATGCCTGTCGCAACGGGTGCATGTTGTACTACAAAGACGACAAGGATGAAGACGCCTGCAGATTTTGTGGTGTCGATCGCTACAAGGCCTGTGGTAGAGGAAAGTCTGTCGGGTACCAGGAAGCCTACCTCTTCGATGCACTACTTGCCGTTGACGCCGCGTTTGCAGCGGTTGTTTATGGTGAAGGAAACTGCAGAAAACATGAGTTGGCATAAGCGGGAACATACAGAAGGAGTGTTGGATCACCCATCTGATGGAGAAGCATGGAAGCACTTTGATCGAGAGTATCCAGATTTTGCTTCTGATCCGCGTAATGTTAGATTGGGTCTCTGCTCTGACGGTTTTACCCCATTCGGACTTTCAGGATCCCAGTATTCGTGTTGGCCTGTGATCGTCACCCCGTATAATCTACCGCCTTGGATGTGCATGAAGACTCCATATATGTTCCTCACCGTTATTATCCCAGGTCCGAACAATCCGAAAAGGAACATTGATGTTTATTTACAACCATTGATTGATGAGTTGAATCAGCTGTGGGAAGTAGGTTCCAACACGTACGATGTATCTAGAAAACAAAATTTCCAGATGCGGGCAGCACTTATGTGGACCATCAACGACTTTCCGGCCTATGGAATGTTATCTGGATGGAGCACGCATGGTCGTCTTTCATGTCCGTGTTGCATGGACGACACTAAGGCTTTCCGTTTGAAACACGGAGGCAAACCGTGCTTCTTCGATTGTCATCGACGATTCCTGCCGAAGGATCATCCGTACCGGAGGAACAAGAATGCTTTTCGTGCTGGCGTTGTGGAGAAGGGTGATCCACCGACAAGGTGGTGCGGAGCCACGATATGGGAGGAGGTTAGAGATTTACCAAGTGCTATTGAGCAGCCTGCTACGGGCTACAAGTGTGACGGATTTGGTCGCACTCATAACTGGACGAAGAGGAGTATATTCTGGGATCTGCCATACTGGAGCACCAATCTGATTAGACATAACCTTGATGTCATGCATATTGAGAAGAATGTGTTTGACAACATAATTAATACTGTAATGGACGTAAAGGGGAAGACGAAAGACAATCCTAAGGCTAGATTGGACTTGAAAGAAATATGTAGACGTCCTGCATTGCATTTGATAGAGGACGGGAATGGAAAGTTGAAGCAGCCTAAGGCAATTTTCTCACTGGAGAAGGAGGATAAAGTGAGGCTTTGTAGGTGGATTCAAGGTCTGAAATTTCCAGATGGGTATGTTTCAAACTTGAGAAGATGCGTCGACCTCAAGGAGAACAAACTGACAGGTATGAAGAGCCATGATTGTCACGTATTCATGGAGCGGTTAATTCCGATTGCATTTCGGGAATTCTTACCGCAGGCAGTTTGGGATCCATTGACGGAGCTTAGCATATTCTTCAGGGACCTTTGTTCTAAGAAATTGCTCGTTGATCGTCTAGAAAAGCAAGAGAAGGACATTGCGGTAACACTGTGCAAGCTAGAGAGGGTGTTTTCCTCCTGGATTCTTCGACTCTATGGAGCATTTGCCGATTCATCTTTCCTACGAGGCACGTGTTGGTGGACCCGTCGAATATCGATGGATGTACCCGTTCGAGCGACATTTGAATCACCTAAAAAGAAAGGTAAAAAATAAGGCTCGGGTCGAGGGTTCTATTTGTGAAGCCTATATTCTCGAGGAGATTACAAATTTCTGCTCCTCCTATTTCAAACCTCATGTTGCTACGAATAGAACGAGGGCTCCGAGAAACGACGACGGATATCAAGAATTTAATGATGGAATACTGAAGTATTCAATGCGTCCGGAAAGCCTTCGGGAAAAATGAAGAAGAGATATTTGAATGACGAAGAGCTAAGGGCTGCTCAGTTGTATGTATTACTCAATTGCGATGAGGATGAAGTGGAGAAGCTAGAAGGGTAAGTAAGGAATGATGAGTTTACGTCATCTCAATGTAATAGTATAAGCTAATATTATTGTACTAATCGTTCTAATGCTTCGTTGTTTTCCAGCACATATAATGATGAGTTGAGGCTGGTTAGACCCTACCTAACAGACGAAGCATTAGAACAAGAAATGAGACGTCATTTTCCTTCTTGGTTGAGCGAATATGTAAGCAGTTCGGTAATATTTACTGGCCTCTTCTAATGCAACTGCGCAATAAATAACTTATTATCTCTTCTTTGATATTCAGGTCGATCGTCTAATTTCACCCGAGATTGAATTAATTAGAACTCTTGCCAAGGGACCAATTACTTTTGTTAAAACATGGCCAAGTTATTGTGTCAATGGCTTTCGGTTCAAGTCGACAAATGCTCCGATCAGAGACAGCTTCCTGGATCTTGATTCCACGAAGAACAGTTGTTTGTGTATCAAGTCTTCGAACTACAAAGACGTCGATCCAGGAAATGATTTCTTTGGCATCTTGCGAGAGATTGTGGAGTTGTCATATAATTATGGCAGAGAACCTGCAAATATCGTGTTGTTCAAGTGTGAATGGTTCGATCCGATTGAAAATCAAGGCTGGAAAATTGACAAGCATGGTCTTGTGGATATAAACTACAAGCGTAGATATCAAGGCTACGAACCGTTTGTCCTAGCAACTCAGGCTCAGCTCGTGTATTTTACAGCTTATCCGAGACGGGGAGCAACGAAGTCTGACTGGTGGGCAGTATGCAAGACTAAAGCTAGAGATACTTTTGATGTTGATGAAAAAGCTTACCAGGAGGACGAGCTACCTCCTGTAACCAATATTGTCGATGTGGACTCCACGGAAGTTACGCATTACACGACACATAATGTAGAAGATGTAGAATTATCCGAAGAGGAAGGCGAAGCCGACGAAGGTGAAGACGAAAGTGAAGATGAGGAGGAAGAGGAAGATGAGGTCGAGGAAGACGAACAAGATGATTATTCTGAAGATGATTGAGAGAGATATTATCTGGACTTAGATGTTTATTGTAGAATGTATCATCATATGTTACCTTGGTTATTATCTTTGTTGTACTGTCATATTTCTAGTCTCTATTATTTGTTGTACTGTCATATTTCTAGTCTCTATTATTTGTTGTACTGTCATATTTCTAGTCTCTATTATATCTTGTACTATCATATGCTGTTATCAGGTATGGCAGGTCGTCGCGGACATTTGCGAGGGCCACGAGGAGGTCGGGATCATCCGGTACTTCCTACAGGTACTGCTAGGGGACGGAGTTTGCCTTCGGTACCTCCTATTGGTACGGCTCTGGATCCTCGTCGCCGATTACTCCTCCATATCGGACAGTAGCTGGGCCGGTTGGGACGACGTCACGTGGCATATCTCCTGGGACGAGTAGTTCCAGACCTGTTGAGAGGGCTCCCCCGTCTAGCGTTCCTGATGTTGATACGACGATGGAGACGGATGAGCAGATGGCCGAGGAGGATGCGCCGACGGCCGACCAGCATCATGAAGATGATGCGTGCGCACCTCCGGAGGAGGGGAGGACGGAGATCTGGGCCGACGGTACAAAGTAGGTATTTTGGTTTATTATTATTTTTCTTCTGTTTTTATCATAAATTAACTTTTTTCATGAATATAATATGTATGTATAGATATCGTCCTTCAGGGGTACAGAGACGCCTAGGCGATATGCTGAGGCATAATTATGGTGGTCCCTGGATTAACTACTCTGATGCTCCAGACGAAAGGAAGAACTTCTGGTTTACGCGCTTCAAGGTTAAAATAGATTTGTTTTTAACATGAATCATTTAATTTATGCATATTATATATAACTAATAAATATTTGGTTTCGTACTGTTCTAGGATATGTTTTACTATCCGCCGCACCGGGCCGAGCAGATCGAGGGGATGTTTCCTTCCGTCGCTGCCAAGCTGATCCGCGACTCTATCAACGATCAGAAGGATCGTGATCGTGCCGGAAAGCCGATCCAAGGTTGGATCACCCCTGATCAATGGAATGCGATGAAGGCTCGATTCGAGGAGCCAAAGTACAAGGAGAAGTCGGAGAAGGCCAAGGCGGCTAGGCAACATGCCTCGAAGTGGTGCGGTGGGTCGATTCCGATGACGGAACATTTCCGTCGTCTGGTATGTCTTTCTCTTTTAGAAATATTATTTTAATGCAAATCCGATAAATTATTACTAAGATAATATATTTAATTACAGGTAAGGAAGGTCGGTAACGCCGACATGGTGACCGTCTTCCTGGCCACCCATCGGAAGGGCGGAGTCCTTATTGACGAGAGGGCCGAGCAGACCTATGTAAGTATTACAATACGTTATCTTAATTTAATACTTCGTGTCCATTTTAATATAACTTAGTAAATATGATGCAAATAAATATTCATGAAGTTAGTAAAAATAAGTACATTAATTATAAATTAGAAATCATAGAGTACTATCCATACTTTCTAGGCCGAGTATAAGAGGCTGCGGGAACGGGCGGCTGCTAGTGCACCTGATGCAGGAGAGGCCGGTACTTCCTCGCAGCCCACTCAAGCTCCGTCGGAGGACGAGCTGTGGATGACCGCCGCTGGTGGCCTCCGTAGGGGTACGTACTACGGTACGGGATCCTATGGCGCCCTAGTTGCGACCCAGTCCTCTAGGACATCTCCTGCTAGTGTGCATGGTCCACAGCCGTCCCAGGAGTCTGCCCGAGTCCACCAGATGATGGAGTCTCTCCGTGACGACCTGCTACGACGGATCGAGCAGCAGTCTCAGCATCCTACGGACGATCCTGCGCTGCTAGCACGATTGGATGCGCTCGACCGCGGCATTATAGACCTCAGGGAGACGACTGAGAGGACAGAGCGCGCCGTTGGAGGGTTAGAGCGCACGGTGACGGAGTTGCAGACAGGACAGGTGACCATGGCCGAGACGGTGAGAAAGGCGCAGGATTCGATGGTCCAGAGCACTGGTAGAATGTTATCTATCATGGATTCATACAACCAGCGACTTACAGCGTTGGAGCATGCTGGTACTCTGGGTGCGCCTTCATCGTCGTCGACTCCGCCGCCTCCACCGCCTTCTTCTTCGACACCGACTCCACCGACGTCACAGCCTGGCGCTCCATCTGTATCGATTTCACTTGCGGAGTATGAGGAGTTTTTACGCCTTCGTCGCGGCGGTGCCCCTCCTGCACCAGATCACTAGTAGTCCTAGTTAGGACTTTTATTTGTGTTTGTATCATCTTATGTTTGTGACTTATGATTGGATGTTTGTATTGGATGTTAGTTGTGTATTGGATGTTTGTGACTTATGATTGGATATTTGTGACTTATGATTGGATGTTTGTATTGGATGTTTGTATTGGAATTGTGAGTGGGGGTTTCAATGCGCTGTGATTTGGAATTGTGAGTGGGGATTTGAATGTGTACCTATATGTGTTTTATAGAATTGTGAGTGGTAATATAGAATCTGTGTTTTATTTTTTTTTATTTTTTTTACAACTTTAGCGACGTTTAGCGACGCTTACTGACGTTTAGCGACTTCGTTTTCCGACGTTTACCGACGACAAGCTGCAAATAATATATGTTTGCGACGTTTTACCGACATTTACCGACGACTAACTGCAAAAAAGTACAGCTCTCCGACGTATTTGCCGACGTTTACCGACACTAGCTGCAAAAATGTACAGGACCATTACCGACGTCTAGCGACAAAACTCACGTCGCTATATTACCGACGAAACGACGCTAGACGTCGGTAACTATTCCAGGTTTTACCGACGTGTGGCGACTACATATACGTCGCTAATATACCGACGGAACGACGATAAACGTCGATAACTCACCGACGTACTCGTACGTCGCTGAATGTCGGTAATTGCGACGTTCAGCGACGTTTTCGTGATCACCGACTAAGGAAACGGCGACAAAAGCTAAACGTCGGTAAATACGTCGGTGATACAGATTAGCGACGGAATTTCCTATTTTTCCGACGTTTTTGGGCGTCGCTAAAACCACTTATTTTGGTAGTGAAACCTAAGTCACGCCCCAGAACCAGAATACTGGCAAGTAGGGACGGACAAGGCCGGCTACGTATACCAAAGTACTCCAGTACTCTGAAACAACGTATAAGTTGTATAGATGGGGGTCACCGCTACAAACCAACAGTCAATCCTAGGTCACATAGTCCTAGATATCTCAGTCTCAGACAAGAAGTAAGGTACAAGAATATGATCATCATGCATATAAGACAGTAAAGCGTCCCAAACTATGATATATAGATGATCATGAAGCTAGTAATACAAAATGAAGAACTAACAAGACTAAGTAATACATGATCAGCTCTAGCTGTAGTCTAGAAATATAACATCATGTCTAAGCCCGTAGGCGGAAAGTCAAGTCCAAAATACGAGCTAAACACGTGCTCGGTGGCTAAACGCCTCAAAAGAATATGTACAGAAAAGAGTGGGTAAGAGAAAGAACACCCACTCAAGTCCCCTGGTGCTCCGGGTGGTCACCATCGAATGGAAGGTCCGAAAGATCCTCGGGCTCCTCAACTAGATCTGGTCAATACAAAACCAGTAGGGTCAGAACCCCAATAGCAAGTACCACAAAGGAAGCCAAACTATGAACTAAAACCAGCATGCAATTTATAACATATCTAAGATAAAGCAGGTAAACGAGAGTAGAATAGTAAATTGGTACCACGGTGTTTACGAAAGGAAACTGGAACATACAAGAAGGATAACAAGTGAATACATAGAGTAAACTGGACATATGAGCATGTGGTGAAGCCGAGCATGTAGTAGGATGAATAACATGTAAGGAATGACAAGAAGCTAAGTACTACAATAAGATAAACTGGCACTACACCAAAATAGCCATTTTGGAACGGTAGGATTCTATTCCAAATAATTTTTGGACCACCTATACTCTGTGCCTATTTTTGGGCTGCCAAATTTCTTGGAACGGAATTAAAGTGTTCCAAGAAACATATATAGGAACGGTTTAATGGCGTTCCAGATTTGGAACACCAACAAAGCGTGCCTAATAAAACGTTTCATACTAGTTTATGTTTCACTAACTGGAACAGCTAAAATGTGTTCCGATTTTTTAACACCATTTGTCACTACAACAAAAATACCTTTTTATGACAGCTAAAAACCGTTGTAAATAGCATTTTTTAACCCTTTTTTGTAAGCAACCAGACGTTATAAAAACAAGTGTTATAAATGTTTTCTAAAGCGTTATCAATATTCTCTTTATATATAACATTTTTTTTCTGAAAATGTTATAAATAAGAACCATATATAACACTTAATTTTCAAAGTGTTATAAATAAGTTTCATATATAAAATACTTATTTTCAAAGCGTTATAAATAAGAAATATATATATATATATATATATATATATATATATATATAAAAAAAAAAAAAAAAAAATATATATATATATATATATATATATATATATATATATATATATATATATATATATATATATCACTGTTTCAATGTAATGCACACACATATACATCACCTATGAAAGCGTTATAAAATGCAATGTTCAATACTGACCGATTCCAAACATTCATTTTGAACCAGACAACATAAATTATTAAATTTAACAAACATTTGAAACATTCTTTTCAAATTAAATATTCTAAAAGTACACAATATCACCATCTTAATTACATTTTTCAAAAATATATCCAAATACATGTATATATATACATCTTAATTACATTTTTCAGGGCACCCTGATAAAACTATTAGTATATAGCTTCCTTCGGCTTCAAATATATATTGACACCAGTTCCAAAACTGTCGACATCCCTTCAAAACTGTCAATACGTATAGCCGCCCTAAAAACGGTCCAAGAGAACCCTGAAAATCATTATATCAAGTATCAATTCCTAAACTAAGAAAATTAGATAAAATTGCAAAATTTAAAAAAATTGCAAAATAAAAAGAAAACTGAAAGTAGAAGTACCTTCTTCAACTTCTAATCAATTTTAATTTACTACTTAAACATTAGAATCAATGTGCTTGGAAGAAACAAACTGAAAACATATGGTATAAAGGTTTGCATTAGATCAATGTTGCACCATATACTATAATAATGAGTTCATCTATATACAGATACATGAAGATATACTTACAAGTAGATAACATTAACAATAATATTGTCCCAGTTTTACAGGTACCAAGATAAAATTACATAGATACACGAGCAAACATGTGGTAGTGTCAGAACAAAGAAGAAAGGAAATTGCTCCCAAGAACACACACACACACTATTGCACTAAAAGCAAGAAAACAATAGAGGTCGATTTTGGCTCAAAAACATATTCATCACAAGTCTAATAGATGATTTATGTCCCAGGCAACTAAGTTTCTTGTTAAGTTTTAGGACCTTCAGTAACTTGGACCTAGAACAAGCCTCTCCAAGGCATCAAAATTAACTTCTGAATATTGAGATTTGCAAAATTAAGTTCTAATGATGTAAACCTTTTAGGAATACAACTTAACCAACTACTACCAAGACCATCAAACAAGCAAGTAATGGAGTTGATACGAACAAGTTACAATTTCCAATCAAGAAAAAATGGCAAATAAAGTGCAAAACTCATATTAATAATTTTTGAAAGAAATATAACACTATGCAGCAAACGATGTTAATGGTAGGGCTTGACCCTTACGTCATAGAGGATGATGGTTAAAGTTTATATATCCAATCTAGCCTCTACAGAGAAAACATAAGTACAGTTGCATATATCATGATCTCTCCCACATGTCCCATATTCAAGCATATGCAGTGCATGTATCACCTAGCAGCAGTTTTAATATCCGAGTCTGTACAAGTTAATCTTAACTGACATTTCGCAAAGTGCTCAGTGTAGCAACTCTGGAAACATGATCCCCATGAAAACATATAATAAAGAAAGGGGCTGCCACTCTTACTAGTAATTTTTGCATACCTTCATAAGTTCAGCATTCTCTTTGATCCTATCATAGATCTTCCTGTAATATTTTGACATCCTCGGTCAACTGTATACTGCGTCTGAATCTGAAGAGTAAGAAGTGCAACAAAAAAGAAAACCAGATAATTTTAAGACCCAAGAAGTACGAAGCCTCCAAAATGATATGAAGCACCGAAACCCAAAATATTAGTTCCATGTTTGTGTCACGTCATGTTTGAACGTATGCCATACCATATTCACGTCCTTGCAACACAAATTTTTTTTTGACGTGTACGTGTTACATACTTATCGATCACAACATGGGCACACAAGAGTATATTAGTAAACACAAAAAAAATATTCATAAAGTCCTTGACCCCCATTTATACTGATATGAATTATTACAAATCATCAGTTAATTCAGTTAAGAAACTTGACAGCTAAAAATTCAATGGATATATAAAATAATTTCTTCAATGATACAAAACTAACTAGTTTACCTGCTTGTCCTGGTCTATTCATGCTCAGTGGAAATCACTGTAAAGTGGACAGTTGCATGTTCAATTGCATACCATGGTTTATCTTTTTTGACAGTTGGCATCGGGAAGTAAGCCTCATAAGTCACTCCACACCCTCCACCTGAGTCTGGTGTCGTGTATACTGATCTCGAGTCTTCATAGTCCCTATATATTATGTTAATAAAGTAATTTGAATTTCAAAAATGTTCAAAACTTCAATAATTTGAATTCACACATGATACCGCACAAGTTTAAAATCAAGACTTACCACTCATGGTTACCGAAGGCAGTAAGGTAGGAAACATGAGATGCCAATGGTGTACTAAAATCAAGTGGAAAAAATCTGGTTCGACCAAGAAACCTGTGGCATAGATTATGGCTGCAATATGAAAAATTGAATCAACTAATTCCAGATGCGACCTCTTTTGCCATGGCCTTGATCACTAAAAGTGATATAGGCTGTATCATGACAAAGTGTGAGAACCAATGATATGAAGATTCCATTTACTGGCTATTGACTAAATAAATTATGATTATCACCAAAATGATAATAGATTTTTTTTGAAACAATAATATTGGAAACTGGAAGAGTAAATCTATGAAACAATTCTATGTTAGATATCAAGACGTATAGTGTCAAAAAATAATTTATAGGCAATAACAAGTAAATTTACCCAAGTCTGATAAAAGTTCTGGTGGGACTGAGACATTCTAAATGCATGATATCAACCTTCTCAGTTCCTTAGTAATGACAATAATCACTGATTCAAAAATAAACAACTTTCTTTTGGTAAAGCAGAGAGGTACATAGACCCAAATTACAAGCTTAGTTACTTCCACGTACACATGCAATTCAGCCAACTCATAGATTTTCCTGATTAGATCGATCCATCCCAACACTTTCTTCCTCCATCAGAAGTATCATGTATTCTAATGGTTTAAATAGCCTAATGTGTACCAAATTATTATCATCCAAGGAAACATAAGGAGCTGTATTCACATTCTAAGCAATACCTGTGAGGAAGTAGGAGTGCTCTAAATGGACAGTGGGAGTGCTCTAAATCCTTCACAGCTCTCAGAGGAGCCCGACAGTAATGAGAAGCTAGAGTGGGCAAGAGGGAACAGTGTCAAGGAGATCGATGAAGTAAGGTCAGCTCTCACAAAAGATTCCTACTCGTGGTTCTTGTGGTACCTAGAAGGCACAATTGATTCTGGATTCTAGGTCAATGCCAGCACGAAAAAGAATACTACAGGATAGACCGGTGGACGATCTAAAGCAGCAAATGAGAAGATCGCAGTCGCATTGTCACAGCTCAAGCATGCTAGTGATTGGCTAGATCAAGTAAAAAGGCAGGACATGAACTAATTTGTTCATTGGAGGCCATCGATGGACTAAAGTAGAAGAAATTTGCTTGTTTACTTAGCCATATGGAAATGGCTGCATCGGCACTTGAGAGCCCAAGCATCGATGGTGTGTGATAATTACTTTTGGAGTGAACCTCTTTCTGAGATTTTTTTTCTGTTTGTAACTTAGATAGGGAGGGGACTTCTAAAGATGTTGGATGTATAAATGTGGCATTCTTGCCAAATGCTTATTGTATCTTAATGTACACATATTTGTTTGTCCTAATAGAACATGGACCATCCTCGATAAGATGATGTCACCCTGTTGTCAACAAGTAAAATCCAATGAATTATTCAAAAATTTATAGAGTAAATTTGTTGCTTTTCATGGAAAAGCTTGATATTTGAAGAACTTATTAGCGTACCCTTTATATTTCGAAGATCAAAGAAACCTTGATTGTGCTTGTTAACATATGGTTATGCCATTGATCTATTGAAGAAGTGCCTAAACTCAATGGGGGTGGTTTAATTGAATTGGAGTCAGTACATATGTAAACATTAGAGTAACAACAGTAAGTATTCTAACACTACCTATGCATGCATGCCTGCCTAGGTTGCTACATGAGGCAAATAACCGGATAGGAGTTGGTGACCTTGTAAACAAGTTGATGATTTCGTCGTCGAAGCTAGTAAATGGAGTACTATTATGTTTGCTCATAACTGCATCTTATTTTATTTAGAAAACCAATTTCTAGCAACAACATCATTAATTTTGTGTAGGTCAAAATGGTGAGTAAAATTATAAGGCTAATCCTATGGTAACAAGTCGACTATATAAAATTACCAAAGATGAGGCATTCTACACCTTGATGGGCAAGCAACAATGAGTTTTAGACGAGCGTAGACATGGAGATCAGTGTGGAAAAAGGAAAAAAAGAAGAACAACATATCACCAATAGCTGAGTTTCTTCTTATTCATAATAAATATGGAGCAACGGAAGAAGGACTTGCATACCTATGAGACCAACACAAACCCTAACCCCAAATTTGCACAAACATGGCCATTTCTGAGTATGTGCAAGTTGTGCGATCGCACATTGCCCCAAAAATTGGAAGGCCCCAAAATTGTTAACCTCCGTTTATATTACTAATGTGAAATCTCCATTTTTAAATTTAGGCTTTCCTATTCTTTAGAAACTGCAGTATCATGAACCAGGGTATTAAGCGAAAGAATAACAAGATTCCAATGAGGAGTAAGGGCCCAAATGGAATAAATTATCACATGGCTACATTATAGTGGAAGCAAAATTTGTACTATGTATAACAATTCTAGCTGGCTGCCAGTTGGCACAATTGCCTGCCCTTGCCACCATTTGGATCCGCCCTTGCATGACAATCAATTTGTCTTCATGAACCATGGTATTAAGCGAAAGAATAACAAGATTCCAATGAGGAATAAGGGCCCAAATGATTCTCTATGAATAAAGTGAAAATGATTCACCTTAGTTGCAAGCTATCTCTATCATTGACCTTCATCATAAGCCCGACCACTACGACCACTAGATCTTGTCTCAAGGCTTTCAGGCAAAGATCTCAAGACAAATGGTAAATTCTTGTGGTATTTACCTTGAACAATAGACCACTCACATATAATTCTTGTGGCAAATATAAAGTCAGGGATAGGAGTACCTAGGAAACTCTCGTAGGTCTTTTAATGTTTTTGTTGAGACAAACAATTCTTCATCGTTCCGTGAAGCATTATCTCAAGCAATCTCTACATCACACAAAGTGCTTGGCTTATCTCCATTAGTTTGATCGACAACCAAACTAGGCTCGCAAATGAAGTTGGCTCTTATATCAGCATCTTTTACAGTCTATAAGCAATCATTCAGAATAATTTGGTAAATATAGTATGGCATTATGACATATCAATCCAATATCTAGACAACACGCTTTTAAATCTAAATTTCATCATGTACATAGCTGATTGGATCAAAATATAATCATAACTAATATAACAAACTAGAGAAAATAAGACCTCTTTGTAATCGATGGTTTCCCAGAATATGTTTCAACATGTATTAGAAGATCATTCTCAAATCAAGAGCAACAAACCCCAATGGAAAGCTAATACCTTTTATAGTTAAACCAAGAATCAGAGGTTGGTACTCATCGAGATCTTGTTGGAGTCCCAAGACATATGACAGAAATACGAGACCTAACAGAGCATTCAGTCAAAAAGACAATTTGAATCTAAATATACATGAAGTTAATGCAAGATAAAAATTATGAAACTATTTATACCATTACTCTCTGCTTATGAAACAATCCAACTCTGAAACCTAGAGAGCCTATCGATGATGTCTCGAGAGACTAATCCTCTAAGGGGGTGAAGGAAGTCAATGGCAGTGGGGATTTGGAATGATGTTCTCGTCATCTGTAAGCATCAGGACACAAATAGAGAAGCATGCCAGGATCAATACTTCCCTAATCCTAGTTTCATGATCATCCATCCATGGATGAATTGGTCGACTTCCATGGAAAGAAATATGCACATATTCCAAACATGGAAGAATTAAAAAAACCCTTGGTGTTCTATAAATATTGAGTTATGTGTGAACCAAACTCAATATAGTGTATACAGAAACTCAACCATAAAATATTGAGTTTTCTGTGAACCAATGTGGAAAAAAATATTACTATTATACAGTGCAACTTGTATTGAACAGTAGAATGGAACAAATTATCACATGGCTACATTATAGTCGAAGCAAAATTTGCACTATGTATAACAATTCTAGCTGGCTGCCAGTTGGCACAATTGCCTACCCTTGCCACCATTTGGATCCGCCCTTGCATGACAATCAATTTGTCTTCATGAACCATGGTATTAAGCGAAAGAATAACAAGATTCCAATGAGGAATAAGGGCCCAAATGATTCTCTATGAATAAAGTGAAAATGATTCACCTTAGTTGCAAGCTATCTCTATCATTGACCTTCATCATAAGCCCGACCACTACGACCACTAGATCTTGTCTCAAGGCTTTCAGGCAAAGATCTCAAGACAAATGGTAAATTCTTGTGGTATTTACCTTGAACAATAGACCACTCACATATAATTCTTGTGGCAAATATAAAGTCAGGGATAGGAGTACCTAGGAAACTCTCGTAGGTCTTTTAATGTTTTTGTTGAGACAAACAATTCTTCATCGTTCCGTGAAGTATCATCTCAAGCAATCTCTACATCACACAAAGTGCTTGGCTTATCTCCATTAGTTTGATCGACAACCAAACTAGGCTCGCAAATGAAGTTGGCTCTTATATCAGCATCTTTTACAGTCTATAAGCAATCATTTAGAATAATTTGGTAAATATAGTATGGCATTATGACATATCAATCCAATATCTAGACAACACGCTTTTAAATCTAAATTTCATCATGTACATAGCTGATTGGATCAAAATATAATCATAACTAATATAACAAACTAGAGAAAATAAGACCTCTTTGTAATCGATGGTTTCCCAGCATATGTTTCAACATGTATTAGAAGATCATTCTCAAATCAAGAGCAACAAACCCCAATGGAAAGCTAATACCTTTTATAGTTAAACCAAGAATCAGAGGTAGGTACTCATCGAGATCTTGTTGGAGTTCCAAGACATATGACAGAACTACGAGACCTAACAGAGCATTCAGTCAAAAAGACAATTTGAATCTAAATATATATGAAGTTAATGCAAGATAAAAATTATGAAACTATTTATACCATTACTCTCTGCTTATGAAACAATCTAACTCTGAAACCTAGAGAGCCTATTGATGATGTCTCGAGAGACTAATCCTCTAAGGGGGTGAAGGAAGTCAATGGCAGTGGGGATTTGGAATGATGTTCTCGTCATCTGTAAGCATCAGGACACAAATAGAGAAGCATGCCAGGATCAATAGTTCCCTAATCCTAGTTTCATGATCATCCATCTATGGATGAATTGGTCGACTTCCATGAAAAGAAATATGCACATATTCCAAACATGAAAGAATTATGAAAACCCTAAATTAGGCGACAGAGATGGGGGAAGGACCTCCTTCTTATTGTGTTCGTTGATGGCGAAGCACGCGAGCTTCCACCTCGAGGTTGTTCTCGACGTCCTTGGTCTCACGGACTCCTTCGAGCTCCTCGACCTCGAGGCTGTTCAGTTCTTCTCCACCTTCGTTGAAAATGGCAGGATAGGTTTTTAGGGTTAGTGTTTGGGACGAGTTAGGCTTTAGGATTTAGAAGGACGAGAAGAGATTTTGGGGTTCTCTTATCTCTAAGAGAGGAGAATGAGAAGAAGAAGATGATGGATTAGGGTCTCAGAGGAGAGATTTGGGATTTTCCCGGTGGTTTTTCATTCCTGCCAGAGAAGGAGATTTGGGGATGGGAGTATGTATGCCAGATTGGAGAAAAATGGACTAGACGCTTTGTTAAGGTCACGTGAACTAAATGCTTATGATTTCAACCGGTTTTGGAACGGTTTATATGTGTTCCAAAATAAATATTTTTTATTAAAAATAAAAGAAAGTAGTATTTGGAACATTTTTTTATTTCGGCACACTTTTTGTACGTTCCGAAACCTAGGCACACTAATTAGGTGTTCCAGATTGAAATACACCTAGTGTTCCTAATTAGCTATTTTGGTGTAGTGTGGAGCAAGACTAGACTAGACAAGAATGGACTCCATCCATCAATCACGGCCAAGCAATGAGTACGGCTTGATACTTTAGCTAACTAGGGTTACCACAATCCTAATTACTAACACATGCAAGTTTGAGAAATCCAAGTCCAGTTACCTGCCTGCTACTACCTGAATGATCCAAGCCAAAAAGAAAAGAAGTATAGCAGACACACTGCAGTAAGATACATGTGTCCTCAAGTGGTACCCCACTCGACGGTGTGCTGGAAGAGTGCTCATCATGACAGATAGCTCCAAATCCTATGTATATATATATATATAAGACCAAGACCAAAGGGGCAACAGGTAACCGGGAAAATCTCCAATGATCTAGGCAATCAAGCTAGTTGTTTAGTCCTTAACATTTTCTTGTTGGATTCTAGGTGTGGCATTCCGCAGAATCTATTCTAGACATGAGACATGCAAGACTGGACAAGACAAGCAAGATTGTGCACTACAACAAGCCACAACAAGACATGACTATATCATGACAAGAGTGCGCTACGACGAGCCACTGTCAAGGAGCTAGACATGTACTAGAATCAAGAGTGCGCAATGACAGGGAGTATATAGGGTGTACAATCATTGAAGCTAAGTACATTTTATAGAAAAATAATTGAACATGTGCTAGTGTCAAGTGTATATAGGGTGTACAATCATTCTCTAACTATGCAAGATCATCTTATCATGTTAAGAATTTATTACAATCGAAGAAAATATCAAAAACGGACAAAAATGGGCAAAAAAGGGCAAAAAACAGACAAAAACAGCCTAACCGGATTATCCGGCGGATTACTGCGGATTACCGATGGATTTTTCGAAGTGTCACAACAAGTTTTGTGGTGCAAGTTCGAATTTTTCGACGGATTTCTGCGTATTTCCGACGGATTTTCCGAACCGTCACAGAAAGTTGATTTTTGAAAACTCAAAACTTGTTTCGGCCATAAAAACTTCATTTTAAATCGAAATTCGGATTTTCAAAAGTCAAAATCGCATGAAATTTAATTTCCTACAACATGGGAGTATTAGTTTTCACAAATTCAAAGATTTGATAGATCAATACCTCAAAATACTCCAAAAAAGGTTCTCGGGAACCGAAACGAGTTCTGATTTCCACCAAACTCAAAATCTATGTATACAAGTTTGGTGAGGGCCTCATATATGAATATGTGACCAAGATCCACGATGGTAACACCAGTGTCACTCTTGATACCGAGTTTTCTACTAAGTCAATATTAGATTTTAACAGAAAATCAAAACCTAGTTCGAACCAAATTTAGAAACATACATATAGATGAGAATCACAAGGAAAACATTCTTAACAAAATGAGTTTAGAACAATTCTAAGCATTTAATACCAAGAAAAACAAAAATGACAACAAAAATAATATTGTTCATGAATTTGGCAAGATGTACTTGCCTAGGTTAAGCTCCAAGCCTAATCTTCTACTCCACCACCAAAAGGGGTACGAAACCACACTCTAGACCTCAAGGCCAAGCTCTTGGCAATCTCCAAGGGAAGAGAAGGGAAGAAGAAATGAAGATAGAGTAAAGAGAATGAAAAGAGAGAAGAGAGAAAGTGAAATGGTATATATATAAGGGGGAATTAATCTTAGCCGTTGGATCATGATCCATGTCAAAGTCTAGGTCAATCATGGCCACTCAAACAAAACCAATTATCCATTAGATAATAGGGTGCATCTACACTATTCATGAAAATATCTAAACACTATTCACGAAAATATCTAAACACTATTCATGAAAAATATCTAAATACTATTCATGAAAATATCCGAAATACTATTTACGAAAATATCAGAAACCAAAAATATCTAAAGTGTAGAAAACATGTCCGGACGGTATGCCGTCGGTATACACCGGTATACCGACGGTATGCCGATCAAGGAGAAAACCTATAGTCTTAGAAAAAATTTAAAGTGTTCCGGAAACCAAAAAAAATACGAAATATGCTGCAAAATACGTATCCGTATATAAATACCGATACTGTGAGACGAGTCTCACAACTTATACTAAGTTCATAGCTTTGTGGAAACATAGACCAACATTCCTTTCTTCCAAGCCACGAGATGAAGGACCAAATGTCATTTTGAAAGCACGTCGTGCACAATTCTAAGCCGACCGTGGGACCTTTCCATATTATAACTCCATCTGACCCAACTTGGAATTATTCCCTCATCTATGTGGATTCGCCTCTTTTATTGTCGAGCCTATTTGTGCATTTGAAAACTTTCAATTTATTAGTGTGAATGCCAAGCTGAGGCAAGTTCACTGAAGCTACCCACCTGAGTGAGGAGTCGTCTCGACCGAGCAGGACTTCGAGCAGGCTGTTGCATGGCTAAGTCCAACGTCGTTGGCATTTTGATTCCTCTAATTGACTGAGCGGGACGGGGCATTATATTATACACCACTCAGAAAAAGTTTCGTTCTCGAAACTTACTGAGTACACACTCATCGACTTATCACTTGATTCAACATCAAATGGTTCTCGCATACACTCTGCCTATGCGTTTCTTGAATCCGAGCCATGCTCGCACCTTATTTGTTTTTCACCTAGAACAACTATATCTCAAACTTGGTCAACTTATACTCGTCGCACATATGGACAACTTAGTTCTAGGACAAACCATCCGATCAACCAACATTCAAGTTCATCTCAAATCTAATGATCGTACTACAATTAATATTTTTCTTTGCAACACAATTTCAAAATCCTCGATAACTTCTCGTTCCTTTATTCTCATTTGAATTCAACGTATCACTTAGTTGGATCATGCACATATTTAAGGCATCCCCAAAATATATGCATTTCAGCCAAGCCTTGTGATAGTGAATCCAATCCCAAATATTTGACTTATCCTATCTATCCTGAAAATTAATCGTATCGATGCTATCTCTCGAAACATGGACGTCTTGCCTAACCGCTAGGCCATCTCTCCAGGCTAAAGTCAATGTCAGGATTGGAATCACTGTTCCTAAACAATAATATCAATACTGACCCTAATCCTAAGGTCAAACCAAAGTTGATAATACGAGGTTTTCTATCCAAGCTCGTATCACTCCAATTTCTAAACTTCGAGCATAGTTTTCTTCTATTCGCTTTCTCAGCGTTCGGTCAGGGGTCCGAGTCATTCAGAAAAGCCATCATATTATAAGTTTTCCATCATCTAAATTCCTCTTCATATCACTATCGCACATCCAAACTAGTAATTTGCATAATCTCTCTCTCTCTTTCAACATATTCGGTATAATCTACCTATCCATCTTATCCAAGTCAAGTACACCATGAGAAGATTTACCACTAAACCATAATTCTCATTTCATATTCCCTAAGTTGTTTACCACAATTTATGTATTCGATCACAAGGTCGTCTAGCATAGCAATATGTCACGCCCCAATCTCATACAATTCTGATTATCTACGCTGGACATGAATCACCATGTCAACGCTCCTGCAGGATAACTGTAGTGTCTCGTCCCTACATCATGCCCCATTTTTGTCTACGGGGTGTGCGAGAAAGGAACACTATCGCTACCGGTTCAGTCAGGACTTTCAGCGGGGCTAGCTACCCGCGCTGAAAGGGTGCCATCTCGACCAGGATATACGTCCAGGATGGCTTGAATTGCCAGTGACCCACACTTGCACGTAAATTATAAGCTTGTTATAAATATGACAGGAAAGGAACATGGTAAGTTACGCTGAAATGGCACGCTCTGCCGTGGGTAAGATGTATCATAAGTTATGTTTTATTGCCTATCGAATGCTTGCCTCTTAACATGTTAAAATACAAATCAATCAGGATGGCTGGAAAGATCACAAAATGGCTAACATGTTTTTTATAAAACTGCTTGAACAAATGGAAGCTTGGGTTTAATTAGCCACTCGCCAGTACATGTGATCGTACTGAACCTCGCTATCCGTAGGTGCCGCGAATCCGGAGGAACGTGCCAACTTACCAAGGCGACGTTCGTGTTTTGAAGCTTCGACCGTGCGTCGAAGACTCTCGCTAGTCCACTTTTGAAGACTCTATGCATCAGTCCAAGAAACATGTCTCGGCTTCCCTCCATTCCAGGTGGCTGGAATACTTTTGTTGTAAATTGAGGGATGTATGTATGGAATGACTATCCCATCGGCGTTCATTTTGTAATCGAGTCATTTTGTGAAGCCCGCACGACATGATTGTAATATAGTCTTGTAAATGATGTCTATTATCAATAAAAAAAAGTTTCTCTGCCTCAATGTATTGTTCAATTTCTCTACGTATTCTCTTAGCTGTTGTGTTTCGAATAACCTTATGACTATGCCTTGTGCGATCGCAACCTAGGTTCGCACGGCATCACGCCCGGGGGACGACTATGATTCTTCAGAATCGGGGCGTGACAATAACCGTCCTCATTGGGACGTAACTCATGCTTTGAGTCTAGACTAATTCATTCTCGATACGCAGATTCGATCTACTTAATCCTCAAACTTACTTAATTGTCAATCACAAGTTCGAACAATCACTACAATGCGTGCTGGGCGCCAAGCCAACACATGCAACCAGAATCGCCATGCAGCACGCAACATCACATCACAGACCCACAGTCATATCCAAGCCACAAGCATAGTCACAGAAACAGTTAGCCAAAGTCATTACCCGACCACGAGTCGGACATGGGGCATATGGGGACAATCCATACATGTGAGTTGTGCTCGTGTCTTCGGAGGTATGGATCACCCGTCCGAGTTTATCTGATACGGCTTGACCCGATATTGAACTAAGCTTTCCTAAGTTATCATCATGGCAGTTCTACTACTCTGCTACACTACTCACGGTTATACATTTACATTCACAATTACCAATGAATTAAATACAATTAAATCCAAGTGGAGGGCAAGAGCCATCAATGAGCAAGAGGTACTTGCCTAGAGGGCTCGGCAAGATAACCAAGTCTTCGGCGACCAGGATCCAAGGTAGCACGTCCATCGGAGATCCTTAGAACACACAATAAACAATCATTAGAATTAAACAATAAAATAATAACAGGAAGTACAAGTATGGCAGAAGGCTATACCGTGTGGGTCCGCTAGTACTACAGAAATCCTGTACGAAAACCGAGGCTCACGGATCGATACAAACACACAAACCGAGACACATACGTATATCGAGACGCGCACGAGAATTGAGATAGCACAAATATCGAGACGCACGGGAAATAGAACATGCACGTAAATCGAGACGTACACATAGATCGAGGGAATTAGGATGACACACAAATCAATATGACACATAAATCGAGGCGTACACACAAATCGAGATGACAAAATACGATATGGCACGCAAATCAATACGACATGCAAATCAATGCATGTACATAAATTAAGGAGTACGAGACACAACGTGACACGCAATTTAATATGGCTCGTCAATCGGGGCACACACGTAAATCAATATGGCACGAGGTTGAAGGTAGCACACAAATCAATGTGGCACACAAATCTGTGTATACACGTAAATCGGTACGACACGAATTATGAGGTAGACACAAAGGTCGAGACACAAAAATCAAGATAACGCATAAACCGAGATAGCACCGTGCCCGAGGCAGTATGGGGCTCGAGGCAACCCCCTGCCCAAGGTAGCGCGTGGATCGGGTGGCACAAAAATCGAGGTACACACATAACAAGGCTCTACGCGGATCGAGGTAACACAAAACCCGAACAGTGCAGGACGCAAAGCGTCCTGTTGCTCGAGGCAGCGCACCCCTATGCACACGTAGAACGAAAAAGAGGGAAAGGGGTGATCGGGTCGTCATCGGTGGGGCTCGAACCAGCCCGCACACCGGCATGGCCTAGCACGACAGGAGACAGAGGAAGGGAGGTCGGAGGAGCTCACCGTTGCTTGGCCAGGTCGAGTCGACTCGTGGCGTGGGGAGGACAGCAGCGACAGTGTTGTGCCGAGGGAGGGTGATGGAGGCGAGGCGAAGCTCGTCGCCGGCGCGACCAGGTCGGGGCGGAGGAGATGGTTGCAGTGGTGACTGGAGGTGGTGGTCGCGGTAGAGGTGGGGGTGATGGTGGCTGGAGACAGGGGCGACCATGGCGAGGGGGGTAGAGGTGATGGCAGTACTATTGGTGAGGGGAGCAGTGGTGGTGGTTGCCATGGCGAGGGTGGCGGCCATGGGGGTGCCGGTCGCCGGAGGTCGAGTGGGAGATGAGGGAGAACCCGAGAGAGAGAGAGAGACAGGGAGGTGGAAAGAGTAAGGGGAGAGGGAGCTCGGGGAGGGGACTGGGAAGAGAGTGAGGAAGGAAGATAGAGAGAGGGAGAGGAAGCTGAGAGAGGGAGGAGGGTGAGCGGGAGAGAGAGGAGAGCTGGGAGAAAGGGGAGGGTGTGTGCGGCTGAGGAGAGTGAGGGAGGAGTGGGGGCTGAGTGTAGGTGAGGGGTGTGAGGGTTAGGGTTAGGTTTGAGGCGAACGATTTTATAAGAAATAATAATAAAAATAATATAATAGTAATAATAGCAACAACAATAATACTAATAAGAATATTCCTAAAATAAAATAACCTTCTCTAACAAAATTAATAAAATAATGCTAAAAGTAAATTAATACCAATAGCAATAAATAAGAGTCGGGCTTCAACAATCTAGAATTTAAATAAATTTTAAATATTTATAAAATTTTAAAATCACTCTAAATACGAAATATAGTCATATACCTATTTTCAAAATGGGGAAGTTGACATATAGATGGGTGATTCTAACGAAAATATAGTGTAAAATGGGCGTACAATGGTGAAAACGAGTATTGGATGGTTATTTAATCGAAATATGGTATAGAAATGGGAGTAAATTGATCAAACCGGGTACAAATGCGTGATTCTAAGCAAAATATTGTAAAAAAAAAGTTGCGTAGATTTGTGGGAACTAGTATAGAAATGTTATTTCTAACCGAAATATTATATCAAATGCCCGTAGAATGGTGAAAATAAGTATAAATAATTTATTGTAACTGAAGTATGGTATATTATGAGAATACAATAATGAAAACGAGTATTAGATGGGTAATTATAACTGAAATTTAGTATAAAGTAGTCCTGCAATGCTAAAAATGAGTATAGATGGATGATTCAAAACGAAAAAAGAGTGTAAAAAGGGCACACAACGGTGAAACGAGTATAGGAGGGTTATTTTAATCGAAATATGGTATTGAACGAGAACAAATTGGTGAAACCGAGTACAAATGCATGATTCTGACCAAAATATGGTAAAAAAAAGTGGCATAATTTAGTGGAAACGAGTATAGAAATGTTATTTCTAACCCAAATAATGTATCAAATGCTCGTAGAATGGTGAAAACGAGTATAGCTAATTGATTCCAACTGAAATATGATATAGTATGAGCATACAATGACGAAACGAGTATTAGATGGATAATTGTTACGAAATATGGAATAAAGTAGTTGTGCAATGGCAAAAACGAGTATAAATTGTTGATTCTAACGGAAGTATGGTATGAAATGGGCGTACAATGGTGAAAACGAGTATAGATGGATTATTTTAATCGAAATATGGTATAGAATGGGAGTAAATTGGTGAAACCGACTACAAATGCATGATTCTAACCAAAATATGATTAAAAAAAGTGGCATCGAATTGTGGAAACGAGTATGGAAATGTTATTTCTAACCAAAATAATGTATCAAATACTCGTACAATGGTGAAAACGAGTACAAATGCATGATTCTTACCAAAACATGGTAAAAAAAGTGACGTAGATTTGTGGGAACTAGTATAGAAATATTATTTCTAACCGAAATAATATATCAAATTCTCGTAGAATGGTGAAAATGAGTATAAATAATTGATTGTAACTGAAATATGGTATATTATGAGCATACAATAACGAAAATGAGTATAGATGGTTGTAAAAATGAGTATAAATTGTTGATTCTAACGGAAGTATGGTATGAAATGGGTGTACAACGGTAAAAATGAGTTTATATGGGTTATTTTAATCGAAATATGGTATAGAATGGGAGTAAATTTGTAAAACTGACTACAAATACATGATTCTAACCAAAAATATGATTTTAAAAAGTGGCGTCGAATTGTGGAAAAGAGTATGGTAATGTTATTTCTAACCAAAATAATGTATCAAATACTCGTACAATGGTGAAAATGAGTACAAATGCACGATTCTTACCAAAATATGGTAAAAACAAGTGACGTAGATATGTGGGAACTAGTATAGAAATGTTATTTCTAACCGAAATAATATAACAAATGCTCGTAGAATGGTGAAAACAGGTATAAATAATTGATTGTAACTGAAATATGGTATATCATGAGCATACAATAACGAAAACGAGTATAGATAGGTGATTCGAACGAAAAAAAGTGTAAAAAGGGCGTACAACGATGAAAACGAGTATAGGAGGGTTATTTTAATTGAAATATAGTATAAAATGGGAGCAAATTGGTGAAACCGAGTATAAATGCATGATTTTAACCAAAATATGGTAAAAAAAAGTGGCATAGATTTGTTGAAACGAGTATAAAAATGTTATTTCTAACCGAAATAATATATGAAATGCTCAAAAAATGGTGAAGACAAGTATAACTAATTGATTCTAACTGAAATACGGCACAGTATGAGGATACAATGATGAAAACGAGTATTAGATGAGTAATTATAACAAAATATAATATAAAGTAGTCGTGCAATGGTAAAAATGGGTGATTCTAACGGCAGTATGGTATGAAATGGGAGTACAACGGTGAAAATGAGTATAGACCTGTTATTTTAATCGAAATTTGGTATAGAATGACAGTAAATTGGTGAAACCGACTACAAATGCATGATTCTAACCAAAATATGATAAAAAGGTGGCGTCGGATTTTGGAAACAGGTACAAAAATATAATCTCAAACAGAAATAATTAGTCAAATACTCGTAAAATGGTGAAAACGAGTATAAATAAATAATTCTAACTGAAATACAATATAGTATAAGTATACAATAATGAAAAGGAGTATTATATGTGTAATTATAACCGAAATATGGTGTGAAGTAGTCATGCAATGGTCAAAACGAGTATAGATGGGTGATTCTAACAAAAATATAATCCAAAATGGGCATACAATGGTGAAAACGAGTATTGGAGGGTTATTTTAATCGAAATATGGTATATAATGGGAGTAAATTGGGTGAAATCGAGTACAAATGCATAATTTTAACCAAAATATTGTAAAAACAAATGGCATCGAATTGTGGAAACGGGTATAAAAATATAATTTCTAACTGAAATAATGTATCAAATGCTCGTAAAATGGTGAAAACGAGTATAAATAATTAATGCTAAATGAAATACGGTAGAATATAAGCATATAATGATGAAAACGAGTATTAAATGGGTAACTACAACCAAAATATGGTATAAACTAGTCGTACAATGGTACAAACAAGTATAGATAGGTGATTCTATTGAAATATGGTGTAAATTGGGTTGTACAACGGTGAAAATGAGTATATGAGGGTTATTTTAATCGAAATATGGCATAGAATGGGAAAAAATTGGTGAAATCGAGTACAAAAGCATGATTCAAACCAAAATATGGTAAAAACAAGTGGCATAAAATTATGGAAACAGGTACAAAAAATGTTATTTCTAACCGAAATATTGTATCAAATGCTCGTAGAACGGTGAAAACGAGTATAAATAATTGATTCTAACCGAAATACGGTATAGTATGAGAATATAATAATAAAAACGAGTATTAGATGGATAATTATAACCGAAATATAGTATAAAGTAGTCGTGCAATGGTAAAACGAGTATAGATTTGTGATTCTAACAAAAATATGGTGTAAAATGGGTGTAAGAATGGTGAAAACGAGTATAGAAGGGTTATTTTAATCGAAATATGGTATATAAATGGGAGTAAATTTGTGAAAGTAGGTACAAATGTGTAATTCTAAGCAAAATATGGTTAAAAAAATGGCGTAGATTTGTGGGAACGAGTATAGAAATATTATTTCTAACCGATATAATGTATCAATTGCTCGCAGGATGGTGAAACGAGTATAAATAATTTATTCTAATTGAAATAGAGTATGGTATGAGAATACAATGATAAAATAAGTATTAGATGGATAATTATAACCGAAATATAGTATAAGTAGTCCTGCAATGCTAAAAACGAGTGTAGATGGGTGACTCTAACGAAAATAGTGTAAAAAGGGCGCACAATGATGAAACGAGTACAAATGCATGATTCTAACCAAAATATGGTAAAAAAATATGGTGTAAGTTTATGAAAACGAGTATATAATATTATTCTAACCGAATAATGTATAAATGCTCGTAGAATGGTAAAAAACGAGTATAACTAATTGATTCTAACAGAAATACGGTACAATGAGCATAAAATGACGAAAACAAGTATTATATTGTAATTACACCGAAATATGGTATAAAGTAGTCGTACAATAGTACAAACGAGATAGATGGGTGATTCTAACAAAAATATGGTGTCGAATTGTGGAGTACAATGGTGAAAACGAGTATAAGGGTTATTTAATGAAATATGGTATATAAGGGAGTAAATTGGTGAAACCGAGTACAAATGCATGATTCAAACCAAAATATGGTAAAAAAAAGAGGTATAATTGTGGAAATGGGTATAAAAATGTTATTTCTAACCAAAAAAGGTATCAAATGCTCGTAGAATGGTGAAAACGAGTATAACGAATTGATTCTAACTGAAATACAGGACGATATGAGCATACAATGACGAAACGAGTATAATATTAGAATTATAACGAAATATGGTATAAAGTAGTCGTGTAATGGTAAAAACGAGTATAAATGGGTGATTCAACCAAAGTATGGTATGAAATGGGCGTATAATGGTGAAAACGAGTATAGAGGGTTATTTTAATCGAAATATGGTATAACATGGGAGTAAATTGGTGTAACCGAGTACAATACATGATTCAAACCAAAATATGGTAATAAAATGGCGTTGATTTGTGGAAACGAGTAGAAATGTTATTTCTAACCGAAATAATGTAGCAATGCTCGTAGAATGGTGAAAACGAGTATAACTAGTTGATTCTAACTGAAATACGATATAGTATGAGCCTACAATGACGAAAAGTGTATTATATGGGTAATTATAACAAAATATGGTGTAAAGTAGTCGTGCAATGGTAAAAACGAGTACAAATGGGTAATTCTAACGGAAGTATGGTATGAGATGGGCATACAAGGTGAAAACGAGTATAAATGGGTTATTTTAATCGAAATATGGTAGATAGGGGTAAATTGGTAAAACCGACTATAATGCATGATTCTAACTAAAATATGATAAAAAATGGCATCAATTATGGAAACGCGTATTAAAATATAATTTCTAACCGAAATAGTTTATCAAATGCTCGTAAAATGGTGAAAACAAGTATAAATAATTGATGCTAACTGAAATACGGTAATGTTGAGCATACAATGATGAGAACGAGTATTAGATGGGTAACCACAACCGAAATATGGTATAAAGTAGTCGTACAATGGTATAAACGACTATAGATGGGTGATTTCTAACGAAAATATGTATAAATGCTCGTAGAATGGTGAAAACGAGTATAAATAATTGATTCTAACTGAAATAGTGTACAGTACGAGCATACAATAATGAAATCGAGTATAAAGTTGTTAATTATAACAAAATATGGTTAAAGTAGTAATACAATGGTAAAAAGAGCATAGATGGGTGATTCTAACAAAAATATGGTGTAAAATGGGCGTACAATGGTAAAAACAAGTATAGGAGGGTTATTTGTTAGTCCCGTAGTGTGATTTTTAAGATGAAAAATAGAGTTTTGCAACACTTCGAGGAAGATACACAAATGAGATCCCGGAGGATTCTAAGGTACGAAATCAACTGAAACACTTGAAGAAGGCATAAATTAATTACGTAGCAGCATCGACGAATGCCCAGAAAAAGTGTCTAAGGAAAATATGGTACAATGTTTAAAACCGACTATATAAGGGTGATTCTAATGAAAATAATGTGTAAAATGGGTGTACAATAGTGAAAACGAGTACAGATGGATTATTCTAATCGAAATATGGTATAAATACGAGTAAATTGGTGAAATCGAGTACAAATACGTGATTCTAACCAAAATATGGTAAAAAGGTGACGTAGAATTGTGGAAATGATATAAAATATAATTTCTAACATAAATAATATATCAAATGCTCGTAGAATGGTGAAAACGAGTATAATTAATTGATTCTAACTGAAATACGGTATAATATGAGCATACATAATAAAAATAAGTATTAGATGGGTAATTACAACCGAAATATGGTAAAACTAGTCATGCAATGGTAAAAAACGAGTATAGATGGTGTGATCCTAACGAAAATATGGTATGAAAATGGGAGTCCAATGGGAAAACGAGTATAGATGGATTATTCTAATCGAAATATGGTATATAGAATGTGAGTAAATTGGTGAAACCATACAAATTCGTGATTCTAACCAAAATATGGTAAAAAAGTGTAATAGAATTGTGGAAACGGATAAAAATATATAATTTCTAACCGAAATGATGTATCTAATGTTCGTACAATGTGTGAAAGCGAGTATAAATAATTGATTCTAACTGAAATACACTATAGTATGTGCATACAATGACAAAAATGAGTACTAAATGGATAATTATAGCCAAAATATGGTATAAAGTAGTCGTGCAAAGTTAAAAACGATTATAGATGGGTGATTCTAACAAAAATATGGTGTAAAAAAATGGCGTACAATGGTGAAAACAAGTATAGATGGGTGATGCTAATCGAAATATGGTATAGAATACGAGTAAGTTGGTGAAACGAGTACAAATGCGCATTCTAAGCAAAATATGGTAAAAGGGCGTATAATTGTGGAAACGGGAATAAAAATATAATTTTAACAAAGTAATGTATTAAATTCTTGTTGAATGGTGAAAACGAGTGTAAATAATTGATTCTAACTGAAATACGATATTATGAGCATACAATAATTAATAGATGGGTAACTATAACCGAAATATGGTATAAAGTAGTCGTACAATGGTAAAAACAAGTTTAGATGGGTAATTCTAACGAAAATATGGTGTAAAATGGGCGTATTAAAACGGTGAAACGAGTATAAATGGGTTATTGTAATCGAAATATGGTATAGAATGGATGTAAATTGATGAAACCGAGTACAAATACATGATTCAAACCAAAATATAGTAAAAAAAGTGACATAGGTTTGTGGAAACAAGTTTAAAATGTTATTTCTAACCAAGAATGAATGAATAAAATGCTCGTAAAATGGTGAAAACGTGTATAAATAATTGAATATAACTAAAGATGGTATAGTATAAGCATACAATAACGAAAACGAGTATTAGATGAGTAATTATAACCAAAATATGGTATAAAGTAGTCGTACAATGGTAAAAATGAGTATAGATGGGTGATTCTAAAGAAAATATGGTGTAAATGGGCATACAATGGTGAAAACGAGTATGGATGGGTGATTCTAATCGAAATATGGTATAGAATGTGAGTAAATAGGTGAAACCGAGTACAAATGCATGATTCTAACAAAAAAAATAAAAAACTGGTGTAGAATTATGGAACGGGTATAAAAAATGTTCCAACCAAAATAATGTATCAAATGTTCGTAGAATGGTGAAAACGAGTATAACTTAGATCTAACTGAAATACGCATAGTATGAGCATACACTGATGAAACGAGTATTATATGTGTAACTATAACCAAAATATGGATTAAGTGGTCACACAATGGAAAAAAGCGTATAGATAGGTGATTCTAATGGAAATATGGTGTAAAATGGGCGTACAACGGTAAAACGAGTATAGATGGGTGATTTTATCGAAATATGGTAGAATGGGAGTGTCACTTCCCAATCTGGAATACGTTTTTTAATACGTAACCGATAAATTGTATTTATACTATATTATTATTTGTATTTCTTCATGCATTTTCCAAAAATAATGGCAAAAATTATTTCCTAATTTATTTTCTGCATTTGGGCCACAGTTTCGGCTCATTGGGTACCTATTCTTGGTTCACCAATGGTTCATCATGAACCCTTTGGTTCATCATGAACCATGGGTCCATGATCTATATATATAACTATCTCATTCTCTCTCCTCTCATTTACTTCCTCTCATTTATTTCCTCCACCAACCAAATATTTCCTCCATCAACCAAGGCAAGTACCAACTTGCTCAAGAGATGGATCCATAATTTGTCAATGATTTCTTACAAAACTATTGCCAAAACATGTCTTCTCCTCAATCTATATAGTTAGAACTTGGAAATTTCCATTTTGAAGCTTTGATTTTTTGTAGATCTAGGTTTAATCATTTTCGGATTTTGCATGGTTTGATCTACTTAGTTGGATTTTATGGGTTTTGATGCTTCCATGTGGAAGAGCATTCAGTTTCACCCAAGTTGGAATTGGAAATCTGGATTGGAGTTTCGGATGGCCAAGTTATGATGCTTTGAAGTTGGGTTCAGCCATGGGGTTCTTGCTGTTTGGAGAAGACAGTGAACAGTGTGCTCCTGTTTGAGCACGCTTCTATTGGAGCGTGTCTTCCTTGAGCTTGCGTGACTTTCATGCAGCTCTCTCCTTGCGCTTGCGTGATTTCACGCAGCTCTCTCCTTGCGCTTGCGTGATTTTCACGCAGCTCTCTCCTGAGCTTGCGTGATTTTCACGCAGCTCTCTCCTTGAGCTTGCGTGACTTTTCACGTACGCTGCCTTGAGTGAGCCTGAGTGACCTGCGTGATTTCACCCTTTGAGCGTGCGTGCTTTTGTGCATACGCTTTTAATATTTTATCAGATATATATGCCCATTTTATATCCTTACGCCTTTTGCCGGTATGATATGAGCACTAATGTGACCCCAGAGAACAAAAGTGTTCCTACCTGATACATGTACCTGAATGTCTAGTTCTTGTTCATGCTCGACAAATGACTCGTAACTCCACGTGGGATTTGCAATGATGTATTAACTAAGGAGGGTAGAACATGTTGACATACTGATTGACATGGATCCTCTTTGGGGTACTCTACTAAAGTCGACTTTAGGAGGATAATCATGCAGGCCACAGCATGAAAGTCCAAGATTTCACCTAGGGTTAAATTAGGCAACTAAATATACTAGATGCATGGGGAGGGCAAAATCTCGAGATCGTGTTACACCAGCCGCCTTGAGATACTGTCTTGACGTGCCGGCTGGTCTCCACGGATACTGTGTCATCTGCAACGAGTGGATGATGTATCCGATTAATTCCTGCTATATATTATAGTTTTAGCAAGGTGGCCTTACGAGGGACCTGTGCTCAATTATACCTGTCTACACGAACCCCGGGTGGGCTAGCCTTGCTGGAAAGATACGATCTGAGGATTTCTACATAACATGATGCGAGGATAACCTCGTCCCACTAGAACTCGTAGACTTGATTGGCTGTGAAAACGACTTGCTTGTACCTATTACTTCCGGAATAACTGAGAGGAAGCGACCTGTCATGGTACGTGATTCAACCCATGTTCTTTTGATTGTTGGGTTGGTTATCGTAATCGACAGGCTGTGGACCGAAGTTATGAACGGAAGACTTATTCTGATTGTGGAGTGCTACTTCTGTGAATGACTGAGGAACATGGTCTAATGGTATATGATCCAACCCATGTTCTTGTTTGATTGTTGGGTTGGTTATTGTGCTGCGATAGGCTATCGACCGAAGTCACGATCAGGAGATTTTATTGTTATACCTTTTAACTTATGCGAAAGTATAGAGTACGACACGTCCCGACTCTATGCGGTACCTTTTGTCCTTGTTTGGTTGTAAGGGTGCCATATGGGTTCGAGGATGTTGCGCTACCCTATAATAGTAGCATAAGTATTACTATTATCAGCTTCTATTAACTGGGTTTTTAATCTTAACTCTTGTGCCACTTTGGCGGTATTGCTATTCGGGGCTGACCCCGCTGGTTTTTGTTTGGCCAGATCCCGTAGCAGAGCCTGGACATGATCTTCCCCTGACATCCATGGTGCATACTAGGAGCATGGGCGGTTTCGGGGACTCGAGTGGGTTCCTTCTCCACCACTCCTGCTTATACTTTTGCGGCGTTTAGCCCACCGGCACCTGTTAGCCGGATTACTTGATATTTTGTGTCAGTACATAATTGTAATTAAATAGACTGCAGCTGTGTATAATTTGTACTCCTGACTCTCTGAGATAGCTAAATTATAAAGCTAGTCTCTCATGATCATTTTGATGAAGCGTCGGGGACGCCTTACTGCTTTATCTTTAATGTTCATTTATTTGCTGATGTGATTTGATTGATTGAGACATAGAACTCTGTGGGACCATAGAGACTTGATTGTAGCATGTATCCCCTAGTCTCTCGACAGCCACGATCGCCGTATGACGTTACGTACCTCATATGGAGTAGCTGGCCTAGTCCGTCTCCGTATTTCGGTACTGGGGCGTGACAGGGAGTAATTGGTAAAATGAAGTACAAAAGCGTGATTCTAAACCAATATGGTAAAAAGTGGTGTAAGATTGTAGAAATGGGATAAAATATAATTTCTAACCGATAATGTATCTAATGCTCGTACAATGGTGAAGCTATATAAAAATTGATTCTAACTGAAATACGGTATAGTATGAGCGTACATTGATGAAAACGAGTATCAGATGGGTAATTATAACAAAATTTGGTTTAAAGTAGTCGTATAATTGTAAAAACGAGTGTAGATGGGTGATTATAACGAAAATACGGTAAAAAGGCCGTACAATTGTGAAATAGATTGGTCATTCTAATTGTAATCGTACAAAATAGGAGTAAATAGGTGAAACCGAGTACAAATGCGTAATCCTAACCCAAAATAATAAAAACCGTGTAGAATTGTGAAAAGGGTATAAAATGTAATCCCAACCAAAATAATGTATCAAATATTTGTAGAATGGTGTAAACAAGTATAACTCATTGATTCTAACTGAAATACGATATAGTATGATCATACAATGATGAAAACGAGCATTATATGGGTAAATATAACCGAATATGATTCTAATCGAAATATGGTATAGAATGGGAGTAAATTGGAGAAACCGAGCACAAAGGCGTGATTCTAACCCAAATATTATAAAAATATGGCATAGATTTGTGGAAACGAGTATAGAAATATAATTTATAACCAAAATAATGTATCAAGTGCTCGTAGGATGGTGAAAACGTGCATAAATGATTGACTCTAGCCGAAATATGGTATAGAATAGGAGTAAATTGGAGCAACCGAGTACAAATGTCTTATTCTAACCAAATATATTAGAAAAAGCGGCATAGAATAGTGGAAACAGGTATAAAAATAATTTCTAACTGGAATAATGTATCAAATGCGCATAAAATGGTCAAAATGAGTATAAATAATTGATTATAAGAAATATGTTATAGTATGCATCCAATGATGAAAACTAGTATTAGATGGGTAATAACAACCAAATATGGTACAAAGTAGTCGTTCAATGGTAAAAATGAGTATAGATGGGTGATTCTAACGAAATATGGTGTAAAATGGGCATATAACGGTGAAAAGAGTATAGATGGGTTATTCTAATCGAAATATGGTATAAAATGGGAGTAAACTGGTGAAACCGAGTACAATGCATGATTCAAACCAAAATATGGTAAAGAAAATGGTATAGAATTGTGGAAACGAGTATAACAATATATTTCTAACCGAACTAATGTATCAAATGCTTGTAGAATAGTGAAAACGAGTACAAATCATTGATTCTAACTGAAATACGGTATAGTACGAACATACAATGATGAAAAGTATTATATGGATAACTATAACCGAAATATGATAAGTCGTGCAATGGTAAAAACCGAATATAGATGGGTGATTCTAACGGAAGTATGGTGTAAAATGGACGTACAATAGTGAAAACGAGTATAGATGGTTATTCTAATGGAAATATGGTATAGAATGGGAGTAAATTGGTGAAACGAGTACAAATGCGTGATTCTAACAAAATATAGTAAAAAGTGATGTCGAATAATTTCTAACAGAAATAATGTATCAAATGCTCGTATAATGGTGAAAACGAGTATGAATAATTGAATCTAACTGAAATATGATATAATATAGCATACAATGATGAAAACGATTACTAGATGGGTGATTATAACCGAAATATGGTATCAAGTAGTGTACAATGGTGAAAACTAAGTATATATATGGGTGATTCTAACGAAAATATGATGTAAATAGAAGTACAATAGTGAAAACGAGTATAGATAGGTGATTCTAATCGAAATATGGTATAGAATAGGAATAAATTGGTGAAACCGAGTTCAAATGCATTATTCTAACCCAAATATGGTTAAAAAGTGATGTAGAATTGTGGAAACGGGTATAAAATATAATTTCTAACATAAATAATGTATCAAATGTTTGTAGAATGGTGAAAACGAGTATAAATAATTTGATTATAACTGAAATATGGTATGGTATAAGCATACAATAATGAAAATGAGTATTAGATGGATAATTATAATCAAAATATGATATAAAGTAGTCATACAATGGTAAAAATGAGTATAAATAGGTCATTCTAGGAAATATGGTATACAATAGGCGTACAATGATCAAACCGACCATAGATGGGTGATTCTAATCGAAATATGGTATAAAATAGAAGTAAATTGGTGAAACCGAGTACAAATTCGTGATTATAACAAAATATGGTAAAAATAGTGGTATAGAATTGTGAAAACGAGTATAAAAATTGAATTTCTAACCGAAATAATGTAACAAATGCTCGTACAATGGTGAAAATGAGTATAAATCATTGATTCTAACTGAAATATGGTATAGTATGAACATATAATGATGAAAACGAATATTATATTGATACTATAACCGAAATATAGAATAAAGTTGTCATGCAATGGTAAAAGCCAAGTATAGATTCATGATTCAAACGGAAGTATGGTGTAAAATTGGCGTACAAAGTGAAATCGAGTATAGACGGGTTATTCTAATCAAAATATGGTATAAAATAGAAATTGGTGAATCGAGTACAAATGCATGATTCTAACGAAAATATAGTAAAAAGTGACGTCAATTGTTGAAACAGGTATAAAAAATATAATTTCTAACAGAAATTATGTATCAAATGCTCGTAGAATGGTAAAACGAGTATAAATAATTGATTCTAACTGAAATGGGATATAGTATGACATACAATTAAGAAAACGAGTAGTAGATGGGTAATTATAACCGAAATATGGTATAAAGAAGTCGTGCAATGGTAAAAACGAGTATAGATAGTGATTCTAACGGAAGTATTGTCTAAAATGGGTGTACATTGGTGAAAACTAGTATATGAGTGATTCTAATCGAAGTATAGTATAGAATGGGAGTAAATTGGTGAGACCTAGTACAAATTATGATTCTAACAAAAATGGTAAAAAAGTGGCGTAGAATTATTGAACATGTATAAAAATATATTTCTAACCGAAATAATATAGAATGCTCGTACAATGGTAAAAACGAGTATAAATGATTGTTTCTAACTTAAATGGTAATGTATGAGCGTACAATGATGAAAACGAGTATTAGATGGAATATGTATAAAGTAGTCGTGCAATGGTAAAAACGAGTATAGATGGATGATTCTAACGAAAATATGGTGTAACATGGGTGTACAACGGTGAAAACGGTATAGATGGGTTATTCTAATCAAATATAGTATAGAATGGGAGTAAATTGGTGAAACCGAGTTCAAATGCATGATTCAACAAAAATATGGTAAAAAAAGTAGCGTAATTGTGCAAACGAGTATAAAATATAATTTCTAACAGAAATAATGTATCAAATGCTCGTAGAATGGTGAAAACGAGTATAAATAATTGATTCTAACTTAAATATGGTATAGTATGAGCGTATAATGATGAAAACGAGTATTAGATGGATGATTCTAACAGAAATATAGTATAAATGGACGTACAATGGTTAAAACGAGTATAGATGGGTGATTCTAATCGAAATATGGTATTGAATGGGAGTAAATTGGTGAAACGATTACAAAGCATGATTCTAACCGTATCATGTATCAAATGCTCGTATAATGGTGAAAACAAGTTTAAAATATTGATTCTAACTGAAATATGGTATAGTATGAGCATCCAATGATGAAACGAATATTAGATGGGTAATTATAACCAAAATATGGTATAAAGTAGTCGTGCAAAGGTAAAAACGAGTATAGATGGTGATTCTAACGGAACTATGGTGTAACATGGGCGTACAATGGTGAAAACAAGTATAGATGAATTATTCTAATCGAGTTCAAATGCATGATTTAAACCAAAGTATGGTAAAAAAAATTGTGTAAATTGGGTGTACATAGAACAAACAAGTATAGATGGGCGATTCTAACGAAATAAGGTGTAAATTGGGTGTACAATGGTGAAAACGAGTATATGAGGGTTATTTTAATCGAAAAAAGGTATAGAATAGGAGGAAATTGGTAAAACCGAGAAGAATGCATGATTCTAACCCAAATGGTAATAAAAAAGTGGCATATAATTTGGAAAACGGGTATAAAATGTTATTTCTAAACGAAATAATGTATCAAATGCTCGTAGAATGGTGAAAACGAGTATAAATAGATTCTAACCGAAGTACTGAATAGTATGAGCATACAATGATGAAGTCGAGTATAAAATTGTTAATTTTAACCAAAATATTATAAAGTAGTCATGTAGTGGTAAAACGAGTATATGGGTGATTCTAACGAAACATAGTGTAAAATGGGCATACTACGGTGAAAACGAGTATAGGATGGCTATTATAATCATAATATAGCATAGAAATGGGAGTAAATTGGTGATACCGGGTACAAATGCGTGATTCTTACCAAAATATGGTAAAAAAAAGGTGGTATAGATTTGTGGGAACGAGTTTAGAAATGTTATTTCTAACCGAAATAATATATCAAATGCTCATAGAATAGAGAAAACGAGTATAAATAATTGATTCTAACTGAAATACGGTATATTATGAGAATACAATAATGAAAACGAGTATTAGATAGGTAAATATTACCGAAATATAGTATAAGTAGTCCTGCAATGCTAAAAACGAGTATAGATGGGTGATTCTAACGAAAATATAGTGTAAAAATGGCGTACAATGGTGAAAACAATATAGGAGGGTTATTTTAATCGAAAAAGGTATAACATAGGAGCAAATTGGTAAAACCGAGTACAAATGCATGATTCTAATCCAAATATGGTAATAAAAAGTGGCATATAATTGTGGAAAATGGATATAAAAATGTTATTTCTAAACGAAATAATGTATCAAATGCACGTAGAATGGTAAAAATGAGTATAAATAATTGACTCCAACTTAAGTACTGAACAATATGACATACAATGATGAAGTCGAGTATAAATTATTAATTATAACGAAATATGGTATAAAGTAGTCGTGCAGGGTAAAAACGAGTATAGATGGTGATTCTAACGAAAATAAGGTAATGGGTGTACAACGGTAAAAACGAGTTATAGGATGGCTATTTTAATCGAAATATGGTATAGAAATGGGAGTAAATTGGTGAAACCGGGTACAAATACGTGATTTTTACCAAATATGGCAAAAAAAGTGGCAAAGATTTGTGGGAACGAGTATAGAAATGTTATTTCTAACAGAAATAATGTATCAAATGCTCGTAGAATGGTGAAAACGAAGATAAACGATTGATTGTAACTGAAATACGGTATATTATGAGAATACAATGATGAAAACTAGTATTAGATAGGTAAATATAACCAAAATATAGTATAAAGTAGTCCTACAATGCTAAAACGAGTATAGATGGGTGATTCTAACAATATAGTGTAAATAGGGCGTACAATGGTGAAACGAGTATTGGAGGGTTATTTTAATCGAAATATGGTATAGAACGGAACAAATTGGTGAAACCGAGTACAAATGCGTGATTCTTACCAAAATATGGTAGAAAAGTGGCGTAGATTTGTGGAAACGAGTATAGAAATTTTTCTAACCGAAATAATGTATGAAATGTTCTAGAATGGTGAAACGAGTATAACTAATTGATTCTAACTGAAATACGATATAGTATGAGCATACAATGATGAAACGAGTATTAGATGGATAATTGTAACGAAATATGGTATAAGTAGTCGTGCAATGGTAAAAACGAGTATAAATGGGTGATTCTAACGGAAGTTGGTATAAATAGGTGTACAACGGTGAAAACAAGTATCGAATTATTTTAATTGAAATATGGTAGA
>JANAVB010006904.1:0-67141 GCA_029216955.1 Iris pallida | reverse complement strand
ACATATTAACACGCTATTAAAATTAACTGATAAGTAAATCTTAACATTAAATACGTACATCTAATTCATCGACCTCGACTGTACCGTCGATAGTGCGATCGAAATCCATAAAATTACTCCGAAGCTAAGTTAACGTGACAAAATTCCTCCATCATATGTCCGATGGTTGCATAATGTCGAGATATCTCCTGATTACTTCAGATGGATTTAACTGTGTATCAAAATATTATGGTCACCTATAATAGATAACCCTAGAATATTTACAACATCCCAAAGTGTGATAGTCATTTCACCAACTGAAAATTGAAAGTGTTGCGTTGAGACCACCAACGCTCAGCGAGACTAAAAATGAGGTGCACATCGTGGATTAAAATTTAAATTTCATCCAGATATTGACGTACTCGGCTCCCCCCTCTCTCTCCCCCAAGTCTCCTAGCTCGACAAGTCAGTTGACGTTCCTTTACTCGATTCACAAATTTTCCAAACTTTTCCTTTTTTTAGAATTTAGGTAAAATTCTTTACCCTATATGAAAATTTCTGACTTATAATTCATCGTGTCGTGTTCGGCTTGGATTGATCTCAAATCTGATCCAATCCGTCCGAGTTGCACCCCTGAGCAGCAGATAAACCCTACAAGATCGGGTCGGGTGAGTTGGGGGAAATTGGGTTTTGGGTTTTTAATTTTTTTTTTTTCTTTTTTTTTTTTTTTGAAAAGGGGTTTGGGTTTGGGAAAAGATCAGACTGGATTAGAGTCCAAACGAAGAAGCGATCAAATCAATCAATAATTTCAAATTCAACTAAAATAATTTAATTAACAGACCAAAATAATAATATAATAATAATTGATATTAACTAAGACTACACTAATAGAATTAAAACCAATAATTCTTGCTATTATCCAATTTAATTAAATATCCAAGTTTGGGTTTTACAGAACCCGAGGAACTTGGGTACTTTTATGTTCCTCCTGACTGAACTTCATATGGTGAACCCGAAGTCGATCGAAATTGGACTTGAACTCGGACTAGACTTATAATTCATCGTGTTCGACTCGAATTGACCTCAAATGTGGCCCAACCCGTTGCACCCTAGCCTGGGGAGCAGCAGATAAACCCTACAAGATGGGGTTTTCTTGCCTGACCCTGTAGGGGAAAAACAACAAACATAATGATGGCATTATCCAATACCCTATCTTCTTCTTCTTCCTCCTCTTCATGGAGGAGCATGATAACTTGTTCCAAAACCGGAAGCAGGAGAAAACATGAAAAATCAAGAAAAGCAGCAGCAGCTCCTCCCTCCCCCTCCATCTCGACAACAACAACAACAACAAAAATCTAGGTTTCGGTTCCGGAGCAAATCAATCGTCATCGAAACGAGAATCAGAGAAATGGCAGTGCGTTCGCGGCTGCGGCGCCTGCTGCAAGCTCGACAAAGGCCCCGCCTTCCCCTCCCCCGAAGAGATCTTCCAAGACTCCGACCCCTCACATCTCCAAGTAATTAATCATTACTCTCTTCTTCTTCTTCTTCTTCTTCTTCTTCTTCTTTTCCTTTTCTCACCACACATTCCATATAGTCAGTCGCTCATCTTTCCTTCCGCCAGCTCAGCTCTACAAGAGCCTGGTAGGTCCGGACGGATGGTGCGTCAACTACGAGCGCGCCACCCGGACCTGCTCGGTGTACGCGGACCGCCCCTCCTTCTGCCGCGTCGAGCCGGAGGTCTTTGAGAGACTCTACGGGGTCCCCCGGAGGAGGTTTAACAAGGAGGCGTGCAGCGCCTGCAAGGACACCATCGCGGCGGTCCACGGCGCCGGCTCCGAGGAGCTCGACAATTTCAACCGAGCTGTGAGGCTTGCCGCCGCTTCTCGGGATTAGTAGGTATGCCACAATCGTTTGGATCGTCATGTGTGCTATTTGGATTCTCGGTTCACGACGATTAAAAAAAAGGGTGGTTTGCTAAGTTGTAGAAGTAAAAGAAGACGAACTTAATTGTGGCGATATGCTAATTGCCCAATTACATTAAGGCCTCGTTTGGTTCGTGGAATTAGGGCTTCGGGAAAGGAAAGTCTTTCCTTTCGTGTGTTTGGATGCCAGAGGAAATGAGTAGGAAAGGAAATTGATTCCCAAGAGGAAGGAAAATGTGGGGGGAAATGGTTCCCCCACCCATCTAAGGATTCATTTTCCCTCCCAATTTCATTGACTTTTCCAAACACCGGAAAGGAAATTGATTGGAATTGCAATTTCCCAAAGGAAAGGAGAGAGCAAAGAATCGAATTCCTTTCCTTTACTTTCCGCGAACCAAAAGAAACTATTTTGCTCGCTCGCCCAGCCGGGGTAACATACTCGTCTCCATCTTCATCCGGCCATCAGATTCCACTTCCTGCATTTGCTTAGAATCCTAGATAGAATTGGACCAAGAGGAAGTAGTAGGAACTTCCATAGGATAAACGTGATAATCTTAATACAACACGGAGCCTATGAATAACTCATACACGTCATGGATTTTTATAAAAAAAATAGCGACTTACCTTTCTTTACTATCTACTCTCAAGCATGACCTCTCCCCTATGTTTGACGACAATGACAGAAGAGGTGTAGGTCTATCATGAGTAATGAGAGCCACTTAGAATAGCCAAGGAGCTTGCCTATGAACCCAAATTGAGATACCAACCGAAATTTGAGGCTTAGATTAGCTCAGTCAAATGGAGACCTCCGTGAGGACATTGGCAAGTCATCCTTGGCTATCCAAAGATGGACTCTTATTATCATGTAAGGCTCTCCTCCACCCATAGTTGTTTCTGGGGTTATGATAGGCCTCTTATTTATAGGGCTATATCTCAGCTTCAGCTTGCCACACTCGTAAGCAAATTTCTAAGACCTTTCCATAATTTGACATTCTCCATAAGGAATAAATTCCCATAATCTAGAGGCATAGTAAGATTACAATGTTTCCTATAGATAAGAGGATAAAGTTGCATGAGCAAGATTCACCCATGTACTCTTGTAGCACCAGATGTCCCTTCAGTTCCATTAGAGGTCACAATATGGTTTCATAAAGCTTTATCATTTTTTTGTGATGAAAGATGTATAACACCTAATAGGGTTCTGTTTCTGCAATATAGAGCTAGTTGATGAATAAAGCATCGCCATGAACATGCTCCCAATTCTCTGTTTCTGCTCAAGTCAATGCTGGTGATCAGTTGCAAGGACTGATTCTCTGCAAATTGGTTTTAACTTGTGTTCTGGGATTTATGGAACAAAATTTTCAACCATAATTGTTTTTACTCTTTTGCATCAGAGAGTCCAGTTATCACAGATCGATGGTGCACTTTACGAGTATAAAATAGCAGAACCTTGTCGAAGTGGTTAACACGTGCCATATTCGTTCACTGTCCTTGCCTGAAAAGTAGGCCATTGACATTATTTGCAGCCACTTATCCTGATTGGATTCATGCATATCTAATCTCTGATTTTAATCAAGAGACAGGATTGTTGAAAACATTTATTCTTGTCTCCTTTGTATTCGGTAGTCTAACAAGTTGTTGTCAATATACCATTTGATATACGAATAACTAGGGGTCGCTATGGGATCCAATAACTCAGCAATAAAATCTATCACCCCATCTCTTGGGTTGGATACCGAAGATTAAGGGTAAATGTAATAACTTCATGCAAGGGTATTGAATTCTATATATAGATCTGATTTGCTATTGGTCAGTGGATATCCTAGATACATGTTTATATTTCTCGTAATATACTTGGTAACATTTTAACATCTTAATCTGTTTGTTTCCTCGAGTGTTGGTTTGGGTCATCTGTCATGTTTAGAACTTAGCATGCTGGAACAATTGAACCTAACCTTTTTGAAGGAAAACTAAGAATGGATGAGCAAATAATATACCTATTATTTCAAATTTAAGTCCACAACTCCCGATATTGTTTTCTGAAGTAGGCTTAATTTGGTTTATCTGAAACAAACCAGGAAACTTTTAGATACATATATATGATTAGTCAAAACTGAAAAACTATTAAATTTGTATTCATGCCTGTGTCTTGCATTTTTTTAGTTTGATGGGAAATGGAATTTCTAAGGTAGGATATTTGTACCATTAAGGTAAAAAATGGATATAGTAGTGGCCACAACACAAAATTTTGGAAGGATCTATGATGCTGAGAAACATTGTTATGACACAAAATGGTGCCATCGTAGTTATGGAGAAACTTAGATGGACAACCAATTGAGGATCAAAAGGACTTTGTACTATACTAGAAAGTAGGAGGCTGCAATTTTTGACGAAGAAGAGATTCCGGAGATCATTAAAATGCAAAGTTCTCATTAGTATCCTTGGGCCGATTTGCCTAACCAACTTGCTTTTGTTAGAATTCATTTAATTGGGTCATGTCATGTTTGAATAAAAATATAACACAGGTAAAACTCAGGCCAAAATGAAACTAAAAGGTCTTAGTTCGAGCCGCTCATTTTTAGATGAGTTGGGTTGGTGCGGTACTCATTCTAAATGGACTTGGTTCAAGATGGATTTATTCCTAGCTCAAATCGACTCCAAGGCAATGCTAAAAATTGTACTATTGAACTGCAGTTAAGAACCATGCTATCAAATCCATAAATAAAGCATTATGCCTGCTTATATATGATATCAACATTATTAGACCTAAACTAACATCAAACGAGTATATATTGCTTAAAACATTACTTAAACCTGAACATCTTTTGTTTTACTCTCCGATTTGGAACTGCAGCAGAAACTAAAAATTGTCGATGCCAATGACATAAAAGGATCTGATACTGATACTGTATTTTTGAACCTTGGTTAACACCCCTGTCGTGGATAGATAGCTAAAAATAGAGAACTTAAAACCATGGTAGTCAAAGGCACGCCTCAGGCGCCTCGCAGAAAGGCGCAACAGTTGCCTCGCCCTCACTAGGCGAGGCCCATTTCTCCAGGCGCACTCAGGGCGCGCCTAAGGCGCTCCTTTCAGCAAGACAACCAAGAAAAGACGCGCCTATAGTTCTTTTTATATATATATACATAAAAAAATTTGAGGCATGGAAATAACCCCTATCCTATACAAGTGGGAGGAAGATAGCCCTTTCCACTGTTGCCAATATTGGTTAGAGTTGAACTAGAAAAACTAAAATGTACTAAAAATGTGGTAGGGAGAATACAAACTCTTGTTAGTTCAGTTGATTGCTACTGCTATTAGTGCTATGCTAGTATACTTGGTTATATTTTAACATATTTTTTTGTTGTTTTAATATGTTATTTGGTTTTATTTCTTATATTACTAATTTATTTATGTATAATTTTTTATTTTTTATTATTTTTTTGCCTCGCTCGGCCGCGCCGGTAGATTCTGCCACGGCGTAGGCCTGACACGCTGTATGTATCGGCGAGCACGGCGCGGCCTGCGGCGGTGTGCGAAAAATGACAAGCTCCTCGAGCATTTAAGTGCATCTTGCGTCTCCGCGATATGGACCCTTTGCGCCTCAAATGCGCTTGCGCCTTTGACTACCTTGCTTAAAACAATCTCAAGTCGAAAATTAAAATTTTCGTATAGTAATCAAAATGATGCAGTCCTTGTCAGAAGTTCTCTTCAGGAGAAGTAGTCATAGAATGAGATGCGCCAAGTACAATAAACCTTAGAAGCCAGAAACTCCTAGGAAGTCAACGAATGTATGTCAGTAAGAATCTCGATTCGACGGTTCTTACTTGGGAGCTCGTTTCTCCGATGACGGGAGCTCGCTTTTCCGACGACGGGAGCTCGTTTCTCCGGACATCAGCGCTTCTCATAATATGACCATAATTTTAAAAGATGACACAAATAATGGAAATAAAGTTAGGAAAAAAATTAATACACGCTTATCAAAGTACCAATAACAAAATTTACTTATCTTGACATCATAAAAATCAGCATGCAAATAATTTCTTTGTAACTTTGTACTGAATTTTATAAATTCTAATAAATATTAAGATATTTATAAGTTTTGATAATAATAATTAATAAACATTAATTTTTTAGCGCACGCTTCCATCGCGCTTCCAACTTTAGACTCTTCTAAGTAGTCGCGTTCCCCGCTTCCGCTCTCGCTCCCGTTTTCGTTTCCGCTCCCGTTTCCGTCCCCGCTCTCGCTTCTGGCTTCTAAGCAATAAACCACATAATATCTTATTTCTCAGAGTTCTGACTCTCGAGTCTGAACATCATGTAAAGAGGATTCGTCAATATCATATATTAAAGTGCAACATCAATGGACCAAACGAAAAAGAATTGGATCTGGAAATAGGAGAGCTTATGTGGCACTAAAAGTTGCAGCAAGATTGATTGTTGTTCCAAGTCTAACAAAGTCGTATTAACCGAGATGACCGGCCTCAGGTGATAGAGAGGAACACATTTGATCAGGTAAATTCAGAAAATACGAGTTCATGTATTTGCCTATCTGGTTAGATAGATATCGTAGATTAGAATTAATTCTTGTAATTCTGTTTCCCGTGTTTAGTTGGATGCAATTGTTATTATTTCCCAATTTACTTCTTATGAGATACGTTGATAAAAACACTTTTAGAATTATCATATAAATTCTTCATCTAATGTTCGGTGATGTTTATTTTGCTTATAGAAACTTGTATTAATCTAGGTGAACTTACAAAGGCACTTCTTTTGTGCCACAAATGAGATGTTTAATTACTGTCTACTTGATACGAAGTGATTTTTTTTTGAATGTGAGAATATTATAAATTTATAATTGGGGGAAAATGATACAAGTAGATTAGAAAATTGTTTAAAATGTCGTCCGAACCCGATCGTATCCATATAGAGTATCAGATTTGGACCAAACGGATACAGAACTTCATCATAAAATTCATATTAGCTGATACACCCAATATCATGCTAGAATGAAAGAGTTTTATTATTTTGAGTCCTTTATGGTCCAAATAACAGTCCAAATTGACCAAAATTTTGTTCCACATTAGCCTAAAATTCTAAAATTCGTTGAATGTTAGTATTAAACTGCACGAGACATCCTGAAACATGGCGAAAATTGGCTGAAACTTTAAAATATTTACCATGGTTTGAATCTTGGATTGGAGCCCACCTAAGGATTCATTTTCCCTCCCAATTTCCTTGACTTTTCCAACCACCGGAAAGGAAATTGATTGGAATTGCAATTTCCTAAAGGAAAGGAAAGAGCAAAGGATCGATTTCCTTTCCTTTCGCGAACCAAAAGAAACTATTTTGCTCGCTCACCAGCCGGGGCAACGTACTCGCGTCTCCATCTTCATCCGGCATCAGATTCCACTTCCTGCATTTGCTTAGAATCCTAGATAGAATTGGACCTCGAGGAAGTTGTAGGAACTTCCATAGGATAAACGTGATAATCTTAATACAACACGGAGCCTATGAATATCTCATTACACGTCATGAATTTTTATATAAAAAAATAGCGACTTACCTTTATTTACTATCTACTCTCAAACATGACCTCTCCCTATGTTTGACGACAATGATAGAAGAGGTGTAGGTCTATCATGAGTAATGAGAGCCACTTAGAATAGCCAAGGAGCTTGCCTATGAACCCAAATTGAGATACCAACCGAAATTTGAGGCTTAGATTAGCTCAGTATCAAATGGAGACCTCCGTGAGGACATTGGCAAGTCATCCTTGGCTATCCAAAGATGGACTCTTATTATCATGTAAGGCCTCTCCTCCACCCATGGTTGTTTCTGGGGTTATGATAGGCCTCTTATTTATAGGGCTGTATATCTCAGCTTCAGCTTGCCACACTCGTAAGCAATTTCTAAGACCTTTCCATAATTTGACATTCTCCATAAGGAATAAATTCCCATAATCTAGAGGCATAGCAAGATTACAATGTTTCCTATAGGTAAGAGGATAAAGTTGCATGAGCAAGATTCACCCATATCTCTCTTGTAGCACCAGATGTCTCTTCAGTTCCATTAGAGGTCACAATATGGTTTCATAAAGCTTTATCATTTTTTTTGTGATGAAAGATGTATAACACCTAATAGGTTTCTGCAATATAGAGCTAGTTGATGAATAAAGCATCGCCATGAACATGCTCCCAATTCTCTGATTTCTGCTCAAGTCAATGCTGGTGATCAGTTGCAAAGGACTTGATTCTCTGCAAATTGGTTTTAACTTGTGTTCTGGGATTTATGGAACAAAATTTTCAACCATAAGATGTTTTACTCTTTTGCATCAGAGAGTCCAGTTATCACAGATCGATGGTGCACTTACGAGTATAAAATAGCAGAACCTTGTCGAAGTGGTTAACACGTGCCATATTCGGTTCAATGTCCTTGCTACTGAAAAGTAGGCCATTGACATTATTTGCAGCCACTTATCCTGATTGGATTCATGCATATCTAATCTCTGATTTTTAATCAAGAGACAGGATTGGTTGAAAACATTTATTCTTGTCTCCTTTGTATTCGGTAGTCTAATCAAGTTGTTGTCAATATACCATTTGATATACGAATAACTAGGGGTCGCTATGGGATCCAATAACTCAGCAATAAAATCTATCAACCCCATCTCTTGGGTTTGGATACCGAAGATTAAGGGTAAATGTAATAACTTCATGCAAGGGTATTGAATTCTATATATAGATCTGATTTGCTATTGGTCAGTGGATATCCTAGATACATGTTATATTTCTCGTAATATACTTGGTAACATTTTAACATCTTAATCTGTTTGTTTCCTCGTGTTGGTTTGGTTGGTCTCTGTCATGTTTAGAACTTAGCATGCTGGAACAATTGAACCTAACCTTTTGAAGGAAAACTAAGAATGGATGAGCAAATAATATACCTATTATTTCAAATTTAAGTCCACAACTCCCGATATTGTTTTCTGAAGTAGGCTTAATTTGGTTTATCTGAAAACAAAACCAGGAAACTTTTAGATACATATAATATGATAGTCAAAACTGAAAAACTATTAAATTTGTATTCAAGCCTGTGTCTTGCATTTTTTTAGTTTGATGGGAAATGGAATTTCTAAGGTAGGATATTTGTACCATTAAGGTAAAAAATGGATATAGTAGTGGCCACAACACAAAATTTTGGAAGGATCTATGATGCTGAGAAACATTGTTATGACACAAAATGGTGCATCGTAGTTATGGAGAAACTTAGATGGACAACCAATTGAGGATCAAAAGGAACTTTGTACTATACTAGAAAGTAGGAGGCTGCAATTTTTGACGAAGAAGAGATTCCGGAGATCATTAAATGCAAAGTTCTCATTAGTATCCTTGGGCCGATTTGCCTAACCAACTTGCTTTTGTTAGAATTCATTTAATTGGGTCATGTCATGTTTGAATAAAATATAACACAGGTAAAACTCAGGCCAAAATGAAACTAAAAGGTCTTAGTTCGAGCCGCTCATTTTTAGATGAGTTGGGTTGGTGCGGTACTCATTCTAAATGGACTTGGTTCAAGATGGATTTATTCCTAGCTCAAATCGACTCCAAGGCAATGCTAAAAAGATTGTACTATTGAACTGCAGTTAAGAACCATGCTATCAAATCCATAAATAAAGCATTATGCCTGCTTATTATATGATATCAACATTATTAGACCTAAACTAACATCAAACGAGTATATATTGCTTAAAACATTACTTAAACCTAACATCTTTTGATTTACTCCGATTTGGAACTGCAGAAACTAAAAAATTGTCGATGCCAATGCACATAAAAAGATCTGATACTGATACTGATACTGTATTTTTGAACCTTGGTTAACACCCCTGTCGTGGATAGATAGCTAAAAAGAGAACTTAAAACCATGGTAGTCAAAGGCACGCCTCAGGCGCACCTCGCAGAAAGACGCAACAGTTTGCCTCGCCCCTCACTAGGCGAGGCCCCTTTCTCCAGGCGCACTCAGGGCGCGCCTAAGGCGCTCCTTTTAGCAAGACAACCAAGAAAAGATGCGCCTTATAGTTCTTTTTATATATATACATAAAAATTTTGAGGCATGGAAATAACCCATCCTATACAAGTGGGAGGAAGATAGCCCTTTCCACTGTTGCCAATATTGGTTAGAGTTAACTAGAAAACTAAAATGTACTAAAAATGTGGTAGGAAGAATAAAACTCTTGTTAGTTCAGTTGATTGCTACTGCTATTAGTGCTATGCTAGTATACTTGGTTATATTTTAACATTTTTTTTGTTGGTTTAATATGTTATTTGGTTTTATTTCTTATATTACTAATTTTTTATGTATAATTTTTTTATTTTTTTTATTTTTTTGCCTCGCATCGCTCGGACGCGCTCGGTAGATTCTGCCCACGGCGTAGGCCTGACAAGCTGTATCGGCGAGCACGGGCGCGGCCTGCGGCGGTATGCGAAAAATGACAAGCTCCTCGAGCATTTAAGTGCATCTTGCGTCTCCGGCGATATGGACCCTTTACGCCTCAAATGCGCCTTGCGCCTTTGACTACCTTGCTTAAAACAATCTCAATCGAAAATTAAAATTTTCGTATAGTAATCAAAATGATGCAGTCCTTGTCAGAAGTTCTCTTCAGGGAGAAGTAGTCATAGAATGAGATGCGCCAAGTACAATAAATCTTAGAAGCCAGAAACTCCTAGGAAGTCAACGAATGTCAGTAAGAATCTCGATTCGACGGTTCTTACTTGGGAGCTCGTTTCTCCGATGACGGGAGCTCGCTTTCCCGACGACGGGTGCTCGTTTTCCGGTGACATCAGCGTTTCTCATAATATGACCATAATTTTAAAAGAAGACACAAATAATGGAAATAAAGTTAGGAAAAAAATTAATACACGCTTATCAAAGTATCAATAAACTAAAGATTACTTATCTTGACATCATAAAATCAGCATGCAAATAATTTCTTTGTAACTTTGTACTGAATTTTATAAATTCTAATAAATATTAAGATATTTATAGTTTTGATAATAATTAATAAACATTAATTTTTTTTAGCGCACGCTTCCATCGCGCTTCCAACTTTAGACTCTTCTAAGTAGTCGCGTTCCCCCGCTCTCGCTCCCGTTTTCGTTTCCGCTCCCGTTTCCGTCCCCGCTCTCGCTTCTGGCTTCTAAGCAATAAACCACATAATATCTTATTTCTCAGAGTTCTCGACTCTCGAGTCTGAACATCATGTAAAGAGGATTCGTCAATATCATATATTAAAGTGCAACATCAATGGACCAAACGAAAAATTGGATCTGGAAATAGGAGAGCTTATGTGGCACTAAAAGTTGCAGCAAGATTGATTGTTGTTCCAAGTCTAACAAAGTCAGTATTAACCGAGATGACCGGCCTCAGGTGATAGAGAGGAACACATTTGATCAGGTAAATTCAGAAAATACGAGTTCATGTATTTGCCTATCTGGTTAGATAGATATCGTAGATTAGAATTAATTCTTGTAATTATGTTTCCCGTGTTTAGTTGGATGCAATTGTTATTTCCCAATTTACTTCATGAGATACGTTGATAAAAACTACTTTTAGAATTATCATATAAATTATTTCCCAATTTACTTCATGAGATATTTCCCAATTCAGAAAATTCTTCATCTAATGTTCGGTGATGTTTATTTTGCTTATAGAAACTTGTATTAATCTAGGTGAACTTACAAAGGCACTTCTTTTGTGCCACAAATGAGATGTTTAATTACTGTCTACTTGATACGAAGTGATTTTTTTTTGAATGTGAGAATATTATAATATAATTGGGGGAAAATGATACAAGTAGATTAGAAAATTGTTTAAAATGTCGTCCGAACCCGATCGTATCCATATAGAGTATCAGATTTGGACCAAACGGATACAGAACTTCATCATAAAATTCATTTAGCTGATACACCCATATCATGCTAGAATGAAAGAGTTTATTCATTTGAGTCCTTTATGGTCCAAATAACAGTCCCAAATTGACCAAAATTTTGTTCCACATTAGCCTAAAATTCTAAATTCGTTGAATGTTAGTATTAAACTGCACGAGACATCCTGAAACATGGCGAAAATTGGCTGAAACTTTAAAATATTTACCATGGTTTGAATCTTGGATTGGAGCCCACCTAAGGATTCATTTTCCCTCCCAATTTCCTTGACTTTTCCAACCACCGGAAAGGAAATTGATTGGAATTGCAATTTCCTAAAGGAAAGGAAAGAGCAAAGGATCGATTTCCTTTCCTTTTCGCGAACCAAAAGAAACTATTTTGCTCGCTCGCCCAGCCGGGGCAACGTACTCGCGTCTCCATCTTCATCCGGCATCAGATTCCACTTCCTGCATTTGCTTAGAATCCTAGATAGAATTGGACCTCGAGGAAGTTGTAGGAACTTCCATAGGATAAACGTGATAATCTTAATACAACACGGAGCCTATGAATATCTCATTACACGTCATGAATTTTTATATAAAAAATAGCGACTTACCTTTATTTACTATCTACTCTCAAACATGACCTCTCCCCTATGTTTGACGACAATGATAGAAGAGGTGTAGGTCTATCATGAGTAATGAGAGCCACTTAGAATAGCCAAGGAGCTTGCCTATGAACCCAAATTGAGATACCAACCGAAATTTGAGGCTTAGATTAGCTCAGTATCAAATGGAGACCTCCGTGAGGACATTGGCAAGTCATCCTTGGCTATCCAAAGATGGACTCTTATTATCATGTAAGGCCTCTCCTCCACCCATGGTTTTTCTGGGGTTATGATAGGCCTCTTATTTATAGGGCTGTATATCTCAGCTTCAGCTTGCCACACTCGTAAGCAATTTCTAAGACCTTTCCATAATTTGACATTCTCCATAAGGAATAAATTCCCATAATCTAGAGGCATAGCAAGATTACAATGTTTCCTATAGATAAGAGGATAAAGTTGCATGAGCAAGATTCACCCATATCTCTCTTGTAGCACCAGATGTCTCTTCAGTTCCATTAGAGGTCACAATATGGTTTCATAAAGCTTTATCATTTTTTTTGTGATGAAAGATGTATCATGTACACTAATAGGTTTCTGCAATATAGAGCTAGTTGATGAATAAAGCATCGCCATGAACATGCTCCCAATTCTCTGATTTCTGCTCAAGTCAATGCTGGTGATCAGTTGCAAAGGACTTGATTCTCTGCAAATTGGTTTTAACTTGTGTTCTGGGATTTATGGAACAAAAATTTCAACCATAAGATGTTTTACTCTTTTGCATCAGAGAGTCCAGTTATCACAGATCGATGGTGCACTTACAGAGTATAAAATAGCAGAACCTTGTCGAAGTGGTTAACATGCCATATTCGGTTCAATGTCCTTGCTACTGAAAAGTAGGCCATTGACATTATTTGCAGCCACTTATCCTGATTGGATTCATGCATATCTAATCTCTGATTTTTAATCAAGAGACAGGATTGGTTGAAAACATTTATTCTTGTCTCCTTTGTATTCGGTAGTCTAATCAAGTTGTTGTCAATATACCATTTGATATACAATAACTAGGGGTCGCTATGGGATCCAATAACTGGCAATAAAATCTATCAACCCCATCTCTTGGGTTTGGATACCGAAGATTAAGGGTAAATGTAATAACTTCATGCAAGGGTATTGAATTCTATATATAGATCTGATTTGCTATTGGTCAGTGGATATCCTGAATAAATGTTTATATTTCTCGTAATATACTTGGTAACATTTTAACATCTTAATCTGTTTGTTTCCTCGACTGTTGGTTTGGGTCATCTGTCATGTTTAGAACGTAGGCATGCTGGAACAATTGAACCTAACCTTTTTGAAGGAAAACTAAGAATGGATGAGCAAATAATATACCTATTATTTCAAATTTAAGTCCACAACTCCCGATATTGTTTTCTGAAGTAGGTTTAATTTGGTTTATCTGAAAAAAAACCAGGAAACTTTTAGATACATATAATAGATTAGTCAAAACTGAAAAACTATTAAATTTGTATTCAAGCCTGTGTCTTGCATTTTTTTAGTTTGATGGGAAATGGAGTTTCTAAGGTAGGATATTTGTACCATTAAGGTAAAAAAATGGATATAGTAGTGGCCACAACACAAAATTTTGGAAGGATCTATGATGCTCAGAAACATTGTTATGACACAAAATGGTGCCATTGTAGTTATGGAGAAACTTAGATGGACAACCAATTGAGGATCAAAAGGAACTTTGTACTATACTAGAAAGTAGGAGGCTGCAATTTTTGATTCCGGAGATCATTAAAATGCAAAGTTCTCATTAGTATCCTTGGGCCGATTTGCCTAACCAACTTGCTTTTGTTAGAATTCATTTAATTGGGTCATGTCATGTTTGAATAAAAGTATAACACATGTAAAACTCAGGCCAAATGAAACTAAAAGGTCTTAGTTCGAGCCGCTCATTTTTAGATGAGTTGGGTTTGTGCGGTACTCATTCTAAATGGACTTGGTTCAAGATGGATTTATTCCTAGCTCAAATCGACTCCAAGGCAATGCTAAAAAGATTGTACTATTGAACTGCAGTTAAGAACCATGCTATCAAATCCATAAATAAAGCATTATGCCTGCTTATTATATGATATCAACATTATTAGACCTAAACTAACATCAAACGAGTATATATTGTTTAAAACATTACTTAAACCTAAACATCTTTTGATTTACTCCAATTTGGAACTGCAGAAACTAAAAAATTGCCGATACCAATGCACATTTTTGAACCTTAGTTAACACCCCTGTCGTGGATAGATAGCTAAAAATGGAACTTAAAACCATGGTAGTCAAAGGCGCGCCTCGCCCCTCACTAGGCGAGGCCCCTTTCTCCAGGCGCACCCAGGACGTGCCTAAGGCGCTCCTTTCAGCAAGGCACAACCAAGAAAAGACGCACCTTATAGTTCTTTTTATATATATACACAAAAAAATTGAGACATAGAAATAACCCTTATCCTATACAAGTGGGAGGGAGATAGCCATTTCACTGTTGTCAATGTTGGTTACAGTTGAACTAGAAAAACTAAAATGTACTAAAAACGTGGTAGGAGAATACAAACTATTGTTAGTTCAGTTGATTGCTATGCTATTAGTGCTATGCTAGTATACTTGGTTATATTGTAACATATTTTTTGTTGGTTTTAATATGTTATTTGGTTTTATTTCTTATTACTAATTTATTTATGTATAATTATTTATTTATTATTTTTGTGCCTCGCATCGCTCGGGTGAGCGCGGCAGATTCTGCCACGGCGTGGGCCTGACACGCTGTATCGACGAGTATGGGCACGCTTGCGGCGGTGTGCGAAAAATGACAAGCTCCTCGAGCATTTAAGTGCATCTTGCGTCTCGCGATATGGACCTTTGCCTCAAATGCGTCTTGCGCCTTTGACTACCTTGCTTAAAACAATCTCAAGTCGAAAATTAAAATTTTCGTATGGTAATCAAAATGCTGCAGTCCTTGTCAGAAGTTCTCTTAGGGAGAAGTAGTCATAGAATGAGATGCGCCAAGTACAATAAACCACATAATATCTTATTTCTCAGAGTTCTTCACTCTCGAGTCTGAACATCATGTTAAGAGGATTCGTCAATATCATATATTAAAGTGCAACATCAATGGACCAAACGAAAAAGAATTGGATCTGGAAATAGGAGAGCTCATGTGGCACTAAAAGTTGCAGCAAGATTGATTGTGTTCCAAGTCTAACAAAGTCAGTATTAACCGAGATGACCGGCCTCAGGTGATAGAGAGGAGCACATTTGATCAGGTAAATTCAGAAAATATGAGTTCATGTATTTGCCTATCTGGTTAGATAGATATCGTAGATTAGAATTAATTCATGTAATTTTGTTTCCGTGTTTAGTTGGATGCAATTGTTAATTTCCCAATTTACTTGATAAAAACTACTTTTAGAATTATCATATAAATTCTTCATCTAATGTTCAGTGATGTTTATTTTGCTTATAGAAACTTGTATTAATCTAGGTGAACTTACAAAGGCACTTCTTTTGTGCCACAAATGAGGTGTTTAATTACTCTACTTGATACCAAGTGATTTTTTCTGAATGTGGGAATATTAAATTTATAATTGGGGGAAAATGATACAAGTATATTAGAAAATTGTTTAAAATGTCGTCCGAACCCGTTCGTATCAATATAGATTATCAGATTTGGACCAAACGGATACAGAACTTCATCATAAAATTCATATTAGATACATCCAATATCATGCTAGAATGAAAGAGTTTTATTCATTTTGAGTCCTTTATGGTCCAAATAACAGTCCAAATTGACCAAAATTTTGTTCCACATTAGCCTGAAGTTCTAAAATTCGTTGAATGTTAGTATTAAACTGCACAAGACATCCTAAAACAAGGCGAAAATTGGCTGAAACTTTAAAATATTTACCATGGTTTGAATTTGGATTGGAGCCCTACTGAGAAGTGGGATTTCATTGTTTATATGTAGTAATGTAGATGCTTTGAAATGATGATTTAGACTATAACCTGGTCCTTGCATATTAAGTTACATATGATTAGACTCAGCTATTCCAATCAGATTAGTACTAATTTTTGCAGTAACTCACTTGGTTTTGCTGTCGCGTTGCGAGATCTGTAAGCTTAGCTAACTAAGAACAGAAAATTTGGCAACTCCAAAGTCTCGAGTTGCTACGATTTTTTAATTTACTTAGAAATATTTTATACACACTTGACAGTCTAGTATGGTTTGGTTAGTGTAGCCTAACTATGATATATCATAATGTGCAACTAAGATCCAGCATGTTGCGCAAGACATCTTTGACCACCATCTTGTATTTATGTGCCTTCACATTTTCATTCCCATGCTTGTTCATTTTATTCCAGGGTAGCCGCTCTTTTCAGGTACGTGTTTATGCAACCTCCTGCAGCTTTATATCATCAGTAACTAGCTACTTGGAATCTCTGGTCTGGCTGTGTTTAGTCTAGTTCTTTAGCTGGCAGAGATAGGTCTTCCGAAATAAATGTTAAAAGGCAGATAGATGGAAGAATATATTACCTAGAAAATACTCAAATCTCTTGGTTTACTCTTTGCCAAATTAGTGAATCCATACTGGAAACATAACAAAAAAAACATCAATTGTGGTGACCAAAAAAAAACAGATACTTGTAAATTATAAAATCTTAACCTATCTGCAGTCAGTCAACTAACCAAACTGGTAGGTAGTATGTTCTGTATCCACATGCATGCCTATGTATATGAAGCTTTGTAAGGCTACATATTCAGAATTCTGAACCCATTACTTTCAGCAACTATATCTCGGTGTTATTAGTTTTTTCACTATGACCTAGAGACTTGTACACAAATTCAAATGTAGAGAACATCACACTACATATTCAAGAGAACTCTTTTTGTTGTTGTTGAAGAACTACATTCAATGGATTGTGAGAAATTAATTTTATTGACTTAGTTTTCTTCCCTACTTCCAAACCTTACCTTTTGACATGATTGACAGAAATGCCAGAAGAGATATTGGCCTATCATGAGGGTTAAGAGCCACTTAGCATAGCTAAGGAGATTGCCCATGGACCCACATAGAGATCTTGACTCGAGTGTAATAGCGAAGGCTACTTTGATTCACCAAGATCACTATGTGGACATTGGCAACTCATCCTTGGCTACCAAAGATGGGCTCTTATCATCATGTAAGGCCTCTCCTCCACCCATGCTTATTAGTGGTGTTATGATATAGTGTTTGCTTCTCAAACCTCTATTTATAGAACAGGCTAACCTTGGTGTCAGCTTGCCACTTCCTTGAGCATTTGGAAGGTTTTCCAATAATTCAGACTTTACGTCATATACTGGCGAGAGAATCCACAAGCTTTCCCAACATATCTTTTATGGTAGTATTGCTTCTGAGTTCTATCAAAGGTCATGATTTTGTTGGTACTGTAAAGGCTTCCTCATCCTCAACTGAGAAAGATGCTCAGAATCTCATGGTAATCCTTTGTTTTCCGCGAAATGACCAATGCAGCCTGGGATGTGCTTTGAATTCTCTAGCTGCTCAACTTAACTAAAGTCAGAGCTACTGGCCAATGATCAAAGTTTTTATTCTTTGCAAATAGTTTGACTTGTGCTATAGGATCCACTGAACAATTTTGCACCAATACAATGTTATTCTCTTTCCCTTCCTGGTCCAGTTTACCTTCCATCGTGGGGACTAAGGGGATAATTTACCACAAGAACCTCCTAAGATTGGCTTTGCGTTGATTTACATCGAGGACCATACCACTTTAATGTAGGCCTTTGACATTCTTCCAGTCATTCTGATTTGATTCCTACATGTCTAACGTCTAATTGAAGAGAGATTCCCTTCCTGGGATTCAAACCTCTGACCCATCTTGAAGAAGGGGTAGTACTGCATGCAAGATGCTCTTGTTTTGGCTGCACAATTTTCTTATTCTAATTGTCTATAAAATATTACAGTACAAGTTCTGTTGTAACCACCAAGGGGGTGGTCTAGTGGTATCACTAGTAAGGGAGGGGGAGGAGTGGGCATGGGTTCGGATCCAAGCCCGGGGGAGTAACTAAATGAGAGGGGATTTTGGTGCTAGTAGGCCATGACATGGACGGTCAATAAAGACCGGAGTAAAAAAAATTTTTTATCTGTTTGGTCATGTTTATCGCTTGAAATGTAAGAAGTTAGATGATATCAGCATTGTTACCAAGTAATTATCTGTTTGTATGTGTGTTGCGAGCTTTTTACTGTGATCAGTTTCACTCTTCGTCAAGATGGATCACCAAATGGATCATTGAGTAATTAACATTTATTTTTTTATTTTTTTTTACTTTATAAAAACGATCAGGTACAATCCTGGCGACAACAGCTACTACTTGTATCCTAAAAGTAAAACTTAAAGAGTTTGTATAGAATACTGAATGCAATATCGTGATGCTAAAATGATGCTTGCTAATTGCTATAGCCTCAATCAATTTTGAGTTATATTCTAGAATATATGCTGTCAATCTTCTTTATGTGACTGCTCTCTTCTTTTTATCATACTTAGAATGCAATACAAATTTTATTTTTTTCACTGACAGTGAAGGAGACGAAGCAAAGAGAAACTTTGAGCATCTTTCTCTTCAAGTGTACAAAGCTGGGGTAATGGAGATGAAAGAAAATTTGCCATTTTTTACTTTCCGGGCCATGATGTTCTTGCAAACTGAGGAAGGATACTCGAAAAGTTCACTTTCAGGTCAATTTTATTAGTCTTCCTCATTGTATTGAGTGAATGTTTGGTCGCAAATAGTTCCAAGATGCTCTACTCAGTGTTCTCTATGATCTACTGAAGTAATTTAAAAGAATGTGTAACCTCTAAGACTTTTTTTTTTTAAAAAAATTTACTTATCTCCGCCATTTCTCCATCAGCTGACATGGAAACCTTATGTTAACTAGGTGAAGGGATTTCACATGAAAACATTAGGACTTAAATTATATCATCAGCAAAAAAGAATACATCCAGGAACTCCAGGAACTTTATATTCTTCAATCTATACTAAGACTGAAACTATCATCCGACTTCTTGTATGCCATTACTGTCAACTGTTTCGATCGTTTTTTGCGCAAGTATATTGTTAGGTCATGTTTGGTTCACGGATTTAAGGAATCATAAAAGGAGAGTTGTTCATTTCGGTTGCGTACTCATTAGTATCCTTTGTTTGATATGCCACTATTGTTAAGGTCATGCCTTCTCCTCTAGCACTCACTTCATTGTTCTTTGTCAGGAATGCATGATTTTTTTTTTAAAATCTCTTTTCATTGTAATGGAGAGAAGCAGGGGCGGATGAAAGATTTTTTTTTTCTTTTTTCAGCTGGAGCGAAATTACGTTAGCTGAAAAAATCTTAAGCAAAAAGATAGATTGTATTAATATTCAAAATTGTACGCCTAGGCACTAGACTTCTCATAATTTATTATTAAACTTAACTCTATTGTAACTATCAAGTTTCTTAGTATCGGCTATATTTCTCTGGCAAAGGTCATGTTTTCGGTATAAGAGAAGATACATAGTTTATGACATTTGATAGTAATATATAATATTTTTAAAATTATAAATATTTATTCTAATTTATTATTATTTTAATGGGAAAACTATACTTTTGGTCACTGAATGTTTGTCTGACCAAAGTTTTAGTCACTCAAAGATATTTTTCAAAAATTTAGTCACTGAATGTTTGGTCTTCAAAAAATGGTCACTCTGTTAAATTGTTGTTTGTTTTATTAACGATTTTTGTTGACATGGCATGTTATTTGCCATGTCAGTCGTTAAGTATGACGTGGCACATCTACGTGGGCTATTTTTAGGTTTTATTTTGCAAAAAAATTCGTTTGGGTATTAAGTTATGTGCCATGTTTCAATGTTTATGACATGATATATAATTTTTTTAAAAAAACTTAATACCCAAACAATTTTTTGAAAAATAAAACCCAAAATAGTCCACGTAAATGTGCTAGGTCATACTTAATGACTGACATAGCACATAACATGTCATGTCAACAAAAAATGTTAATAAAACAAATAACAATTTAACAGAGTGACCATTTTTTTGGATGGCCAAACATTCAGTGACTAAATTTTTGGAAAATATCTTTGAGTGACTAAAACTTTGGTGAGGTAAACATTCGGTGACCAAAAGTATAGTTTTCCCTTATTTTAATAGTATGTGTTCCATCAATTCTATCCATTTGTAATTTTAGCCACAAACCCGACTTTAACCTTTTCTATGAACACAAACTCTCGTACAATTCAATGTATGTCATGGAAGGTGCACGATAAATCTGGCATACAAAATAATTTCTCAATTCCGGTAGCTCTGAAGTCTCTCTTCCTGTAGGATTCTTAACGTCCACATTGTACCCTGGGACGCTCCCCCCTACATTCGTCAATGTCGACTAACCGTCACCATAACCTTTCCTGCTGCTGTGGATTGCTCCTCAAGAAGCACTGCAATTGAAGGGTCGCGTTTCTTGAGCAATTTGCCGAATGTTTGGATGTATGTTTTGAGTATAATTGGAGCTAGATCATGTAGATAGACCAACCTTGGATTGACGGACTTTTCGGGATCCACCTGTTCGGACCCCACAGCCCACCCAGTCGAGCTGTTGCTGGAGCTCTCCGTCAGTAATTTCTCGGCCAAGGTTGTTCGTCGCTCGCCGAAGTCATCAGGACAGACTTGATCGTACCTCTCCGGATGGTCTCCCTTGAGCAGGGCTGGAGCGATTATGTGCCATGCCTGGAGCTAGTAAAGGTTGATAGTCCTGTCGGTGCTGCACTATCCGTCCATGAACCTAGGTTCCCGACGCCAGGCACAATCAGTGGCGAGTGGGATTTTGGCAGCGCCGGCCCTCAGCTCGTGGGATCAGAGGCGAACTTTCGAAATGGAATCCCATACATAATGCAAACATAAAAAAGAGCTGTACATATAGTAAAACTGTAAGAAATTGTTGACATGGTTGCAAACATACAAAAGAGCTGTACATAAAAATGTAGTGCAATCCGGAAAGAGCTATACACGAGTAACAAAATGAATGCTTTTGAAGCATCATCCTATAGTCGCTGTACAAATCAACACAACTTTCATGTATTACTTCCATAGTATGAGATGGCCTCGGGCTACAATAGCTATGTACATAAAATACCAGCATATTTCTCAAAAGACGATAGGTCGCTGCAAAACTATTTCTTCGTAGCATCGATGAACATTGCCCGTGTCCAGTGCTCAACATTTTCAACCTGTGAAGGCGGTGGGGGGAAGGTAGGATGCTCCACAATATCCCATCCCTCCACAAGGTTTTCTGGTTTGCTGTAATCACCCATCTCCGGGGAGTAAAGGAAACTAGCATCAGAGCTGGAGAGGAGGTTATCACGGGTACTCGGCTGATACATACAGGATAAGAAATCAGGCATCAGGCTACAAATAATTTCTTTAATCAAGTGAATCAAGTTTTTTGCTTTACCATTATAACAGTATGTGTGCTCCACTAAGCTGCTAGATGATACTGCAGTGTTTACATTCCAAAGTGATCTGCTTAACCGCTGACCTTGAGTATCAGATCTGCAATTATTACAATTCCAAAATTGGAAATGATAACAAGGAACTGGTGATAAAACATAATATTTCTCCTTAGTCAAGTACCACGCTAAAAAAATATCACTAGTTATTTACAAACAAAAAAACTAGCCCATGTACCATCAGATAAATGAACAAGTGTTTTGATTTTTATCACCTTCATCCCATAAATTATGTTATGAAAAGTGGCATTCTTGAGAAGAATATCCTTATTACTAAACATGAATTTTCAAATTAGTTATTTTCTAGACAGAGTTATAGCTGAAATTTTTTAGTCTGATATTTACAAAGCTAGAGTAAGGCACACATACAAGTTGGTCTGAATACACTGTCTGTCACTGTGAAAGGTTACCAATCAACAAAGTCATTGCAGGAAATAACCTATTTTAGTCATCAAGTGACAGAAACAAATTTAGTTATGGAAACAAATCCGATAAGCTTCCAGGGGGACTGAAAAAATGGAACAAAACATTTTACCATGATTAGAAGCCCATCATGCTCATATTCATACCAATAAAAATTAAGACTTCTAGGATTGGTAAGCATATATTTTCCCACAGTTGTGTGTGTTACTTAATAATACAAATGGAGTTGGACTGCCTATTATGATAAACCATGGTGATGAAAGCCAATCAAGGGGATGATCAGTTTTAGGGAGGGGACTGGAAGTTTTGTCAAGTAACAGTAAGGAATGATGACAAAGATATAAATGGATGGCATGGCCTTGAGGGTGACTATGCTGTGTGCGATGTGCGATAGGGGCGATATGTGAACTCACCATGGGGTCTCATCTATTCTCGACAAGAAAATAGTGAAGACTCACGAAAGGCTTAGATGTGCCCATCAATCTACCACCACTAACGCTCAAGACACACCGAGTATGTTAAAAAGATGATGAAAACAAATATTTGGTTAGCCTTGCACTTCAGTTATGTAATGGCTTGAAATGCGTGAAGGAGATCATCTGTGACTGATGGAGGCCAACATCAAGATAGCTACAGAAGCAAGGAGAAAACATGGCATAGTTCAGCCCAAAACTGGCTGACGGTCAACTGTGCAGGCTACTTTCCTAACTTTTACATCTATCGGGTTTCTGTGTCCATGTGCAGTCGAGTCGAGTCGTTGTGGCAGCAGAGAATTGAACCAGCAGCAGTTTTTACTAGTTTCTAGGGTCTTTGAAGTAACATTTTATTCGTACTGCAGTACAAAATGGACATTGTAGAAGAAAAGAGGAGGCCTCTACCATGTAGAGGTGGTCTATTTGGTACATAAAAGGGAGTTCCTTGTACCACTGTAATCCGGATGGGAGATTGAGAGGTCGGAGGTGTATACTCAATCGGGTTTGGGTTATGAGAGTAATTCAAAAGATCTATTTGGAGGAGTTCTTCCCTCCAATTAAAATCTTGGTGGTTTCCTTCTATATATGCAAAGGCAAATCTCCAAACTATATTTCACCCACAACCAAATATTGGACAGCCTGTGGATTTGGGATCAGCACTGAATAAAACATTCGGAATTCCTTTTTTTTTCGCTCCTTGGCTCAATGTGTCATGGGAGATGAGTTCAAACCCCTGTAGTGAAATCCTATCAACCTACCTCTTTGACTTAAGACTATAAAATCTTAAATTGAAAAAGTAGGAGATGTGCCACGGGATGTAGGAGGGTGCTTGTTGGTTATAAAATCTTAGATTGAAAAAGTCACCCATATGCCACGACGCTCCCGCTTACGCAAGGTTTGGGGTGAATCAAGATGTACACAGCCTTACCCCCGTATATATGGAGAGGTTCCCGTGACTCGAACATGCATCCTTTAGAATGTAAGCAGCTCAGATTGCATGACCAAAAAGGTAGGTTGATCTACATGCCATATGGCTTATAGGTTTTTCGGAAAGAACCTATCTTGCTCTTAGCTACCTTGGCAAGAAACCTGGAGGCGGCACAAGAGGGTGGACATCAGGTTGAGTGATCATAAGATTAGTCAATCTTTATGGGCTACCATGCACTAGCGGATCTCATTCTGATTGGAGAAGGCTTAGATGATGATGATAACTAGAGAAAAACAATAGTTAAAAAACTATTTTCAGATACTTTGGCTACAATTTGAAGGTTTGGACCTAGGCCTTGAAATTCTTTGAATCTAATGAAGCACTTCTATTAGATGATTTTGTTGATATATGCAATAAATAGTTCCATCAGAATATTACTGAATTTCATAATTTCAGAAGTAATGGCCAAGTCCAAGTGCTGGAAATTCCATAGTATAGTTTCCCTCCTAAACTGGTTAAGATATTCAGAAATTTTCATATGAAGGGAAGAAATTAGGACTAATTCCACGTTAAGGGAGAAGTTTGGGTTAATTCGAAATTGGGGGACAACTTGCCAAGTGACTTGGTGAGTGGGCGGAAGTTGCCAACTCACTTGGCGAGTGTGCTGTTATTCTTGGGGACTCGCCAAGTGAGTTGGCGAGTTAGGGTGAGAGAGACAACTCACTTGGCGAGTTGGGTTGTGAGAAAGAAAGATGGGAAAGAGGAGACAATAATAACCGAAAGCGGAAAGCAAGAAAGAAAGATGGGTGTGTTTGGTGTTAGAGTGGATGCAGGTGATCCCCATACATAGTAACATACATACTATACAGCTGGTAGATGGGGGAGAGAGGAGGCAATAATACGAGATGTTTGAGAAAACAGCAGCAGCATTTCATATCAGGTCACATCTGCCTTCACCCCCACCGCCAGTGGGTTGGCTCTCTCACAACCCAACTCGACAAGTGAGTTGGCACTCTCACCCCAACTCCCCAACTCACTTGGCGAGTCCCCCTTACAGCGAGCACACTCGCCAAGTGAGTTGGCGACTTCCCCCCACTCGCCAAGTCACTTGGCGAGTTGTCACCCAATTTCGAATTAACCCAAACTTTTTTCTTTACGTGGAATTAGTCCTAATTTCTTCCCTTCATATGAAAATTTCTGTAAATTCTTTTAGAAAATCTTCTCTGCAAATACGAGATAAATGCATCTGTCAATTGACTTGTAGCACCATTATTTATAGCTAGAAAATCATAATTTCTGCAGTCATGGAGCAATACAATCACCAACTCACAAAAGCTAATGTGATATAAAACAAATTCGCTACTATTTTGATGGATTATCCCAGTATTGTCTCAAATAGAAACGTGATAGGTACTCTTGAGTAAATACATACCTTGGGCTTGACATCTTTAAAGAATGGACCAACCTCATTTCCCTAGAAGAAGAAAGAGTGGCCAGCAACTTTGCAAACCCGTCGAAGGTAGAAGCTTCTGGAGGTACATCCAAGCATAAAGAATTATAGCAATATGCAGTAATGCATGCCACACTCTTCTTAAGCAGTGATATACCCTTTTGAAGGTCCTTGTGAGTCTCCATGGAATGTGGAGAGAGCAGAAGAATAATTAAAGCTACTGCTTCCACCAGAATCAAGATGTGGTTTCCTTTCAGAATTTACTGATGCAACACCAAAATTGCAGTAGCTTTTATCAGACCACGAGGTCTCCTCTCCAGAGGAGCAGAAATGTCGACGTGGTATAAAGAGCGGATACTCCTTGCTGCACAAAAAGCATATTAGCTGTTGTTTGATAAATCATAGCACTGTTCAATAGGATAAGGTTCACATCCTAGCAGAACCTTCGTGAGGATGGGCATGGATTCCAATATGAATCTCGTTGCCATATACGTGAGCATGAACCCTGAAATATATCAACTGCAAATTGAGACTTGAAGTACCAGAGCACATTACCAATAAGAAATTATAATATAAATAAATTATGATATAATATTAGTAACAAGAAATAAACATGGGCAGAATATGGTGCCCCACGATTGCAACTAGAGAAATATAGTCATGATTATATGGCGTATAGAGTGCAAAGTAAGCAAGGAAAGTAGTCATTGACCATCAGGAATCACCAAAGAATGGATTCAGGAAGAGGTCGAGAATTGCTTTAATAGCAGACCTGAAAGGAGAGGAAAAGCAAGTGACAAGAAAAAGAAGGGTGGGGTGATTTTGTGTTTCCTTTAGGCTTTTTCTAAGGGCACTACCAAAATTGCTTGGGGCATCACTTACTTGGGGGCAGCCCAAGAAGGTGGAGAATTTGCTAGGGGCACCCAAAATTTGCTAGGGGGCAGCCCAACCCCCCAAACCCTTCATTTTATTTCATTTGTCATTCTACACTCTCTCTCCTCAAGAAGAAAAAAGAGCTCTCTCCCTCTCCCTCTCCTAAAACCCTAATTTCTTCTTCTCCACCACTCCACTCCCAATTCCTCCACCAAGATTTCTTCCACAACCTTCGTAGATTCGAAAAGATGACACGCAAGTCAAAGCAACCGGAATCTAGGTACGTTCTTCCCTAATTTCTTCAAAATTTTGTACATTCTATTCAAAACCCTAGAATTTTTAATTCTTGAAAAAGTTTGATAAAATAGGTTTAGAATCTCTTTATGGTTCACTTCCCTAATTTTCGAACACAAGAAACCCACATTTTATGTTGAAACCCTAACCCTAGAACACGACAAACTAGCATCTCGTTTTGGCAGTTCGGGTCTCATAACAGTAGGACTGCCAAGCATGTGGCAGTCCTAATGTAAATCAGGACTGCCACAGTCCTGGCAGTCCTCTTGTGAAAGAGGACTGCCAGGACTATGGCAGTCCTGATTTACATTAGGACTGCCACATGCCTGGCAGTCCTACTGTAATGACATATGGGGGTGGGTAACTGCATGATGCTCATATGCGGGGGGTAACTGCATGTCCTATTTCTGTTTCTATTATTTAATAACTGTATGTTGTCATGTAGCCCACCGGCCGCTAACAAAAGAATACGATCCACCGCGTCAAAGCAGAAGGAACGTGCGGGACGTCCTCTCGAGCGTCCGATAACAATTTTCGAACCGGCGCCCGAAGCTCGGAGAGGTTGCCAAAGTGACACTAGTGTCGCGGTCGCCAACAAGCTTGATCGCATCGACGACGTGGTCGACTTTCCCTTCATGAATAATAGGGAGTCTCGTTCAAAGGCCCGGCATGATATATAGTTGGATCTGGATATTTTTCTTGTTTCAAACTTAAGTTGGATGTGGAATGGTTATGTACTTGTTTGAAACTTAATTTGGATGTGGAATCTTTGAAACTTAAGTAGTTGTGATGAATTATTGTAGTTGTGATGAATTATTGGGATGAATTATTGTAGTTGGATTATTGTGATGAATTATTGTGATGAATCTTAAGTTGGATGTGGAATATTTATGTAGTTGTGATGAATTATTGTTGTTTATGTACTTGTGATGAATTGTTGTTTTTATGTACAGAGTATCAGTATCAGGACTGCCACCCACTTGGCAGTCCTACAAAAGTAGGACTGCCAGGGTGCTGGCAGTCCTGACTGAAACTTGCTGCAACAGCAAGTTTGAGTTAGGACTGCCAGCATCCTGGCAGTCCTACTTCAGTATAGGACTGCCAGGGGGTGGCAGTCCTACTTATCAAACTATGTGAGGAGCTCCTCAACTGAAAACTCTTAATTTAGCATGAAAAATGGCCATTTTCCGTGTAATTTAGCACGGAGAATGGCCATTCTCCGTGTAATTTAGCACGGAGAATAGCCATTCTTCGTGTAATTCTCCTGCATTTTTAACAAGGAGAATGCCATTCTCCGTGTTGAATGGCATTCTCCGTGTTTCTAACACGGAGAATGGCCAATCTCCTGTGGTTTAACATTTGAATGACCATTCTCCGTGTCATTTAACACGGAGAATGTCATCCTCCGTGTTATTTAGCACGGAGAATGGCCGTTCTCCGTGTAATTTAGAAACGGAGAATGCCATTCTCCGTACTAAATTACACGGAGAATGGTCATTCTCCTACGTTTTAACACTGGAAATAACCATTCTCCGTGTAAATTAACACGGAGCATGTCATTCTCCGTTTTAATTAAGACGGAGAATGACATTCTCCGTTTTATTTAACACGGAGAATGGCCATTCTCCTGCGTTTTAACACTGGAATGACCATTCTCCGTGCTAAATTACACGGAGAATGGTCATTCTCCGTTTTATTTAACACGGTGGAGAATGGCATTCTCCGTGTTTCTAATACGGAGAATGGCCATTCTCCTGCGTTTTAACACTGTAATGACCATTCTCCATGCTAAATTACACGGAGAATGGTCATTCTCCGTTTTATTTAACACGGAGAATGGCATTCTCCGTTTTATTTAACACGGAGAATGGCATTCTCCGTGTTTCTAATACGGAGAATGGCCATTCTCCTGCGTTTTAACACTGTAATGACCATTTTCCGTGCTAAATTACACGGAGAATGGCCATTCTCCGTGTAAATTAAGACGGAAAATGACCATTCTCCGTGTAATTTAGCACGGAGAATGGCCATTCTCCGTGTAAATTAAGACGGAGAATGCCATTCTCCGTGTTACTAACACAGAGAATGACTATTCTCCGTGTAAATTAAGACGGAGAATGACATTCTCCGTGTTACTAACACGGAGAATGGCCACCCTCATGCGAAATTAACATTTTTCGTGTTCTAACACGGAGAATGACCATTCTCCTGCATTTTATGGTCAGTTGAAACTTTGAAGGGCCATAACTTTTGACTGGAAGGTCGAAACGAGGCCCGATTTGTCCCAAAACGAGCGTATCTTCGAGGAGCCTGAAAGTAACCGTTTTACCGTTAGACGGCCTTCCGAAATTTTAGAATCGCAAAAAAATGATGTTTGGACCTCCGTTTTAGCACTTTTTGTCGAAATTTTAGAATCGCAAAAAAACATATGTAGAACTGTCAGGCCTCTGGCAGTCCTACATATGTGAAGGACTGCCACCTCTCTGGCAGTCCTAATCTATGATCGGGACTGCCAGACAGGTGACAGTCCTCTGTGTCACAACCCGATTTTTTCGATGCATCAAAGTGTTCTTCGGACGTAGCGGGAAGAGAGTATACAACATTTGATGATCCCGGTTATTCCATGTTCAATATTTTTCTACATTAACACATAATTCAACTTTTTATATGTGAAATTCATGTTTAAAACATTAAACATATATTAATTCGATGACTTACTAATAAATGAGAGAAGTCAATGACCTAGAGTTGAGGGAAAAATTTGGGATAAAAATCAATGACCTAGAGTTGAGAGAAAAATTTAAAAAAAATGTAGGTTGGAAAAAATTTGGGGTTAAATTCTTTGACCTAGAGTTGAGGGAGAGAAGAAAAGAGTTGAGGGAGAAAAGAAAAGAGTAGAGGGAGAGAGAAAAAGAAAACAAAAGTTGGTATTTATACCTTTGCTTGGGCTAGCCCCAAGTAAAAAAAATTGATGGCAAACTTGTAATATTTTGAAACATTTTTGGGCTAGCCCCTAGCAAAAAGGGTAGTGCCCTTAGAAAAAGCCTTCCTTTATTAACATCATAATCAAATAAATTTACAAAAATTGACATAGAAAGCCTTCTGTTAGGTTATGTTGCTGGCGCGCAGCTCCCCCTGCTGTGTGAAGGGGGAGGGGAGTTGTTGACATGTGCAGGACATAGGGGGTTTTGTTCATGAGGTGAGAGAGGAAGAGGTAGTCGGATTTAGGTTCAAGTGAGTGTTAGGTCAGGGTTAATTTGAGATGGGTTGAGGGTGAAGGAAAATAAGTTGACAGATTGTAATTAGCAAAAGTAAAGGGCTTTCTGTAGAAGGAAAGTACCAGAATGTAAGGGGGGAAACCCTGAGTTTTTTTTTTTTTTTTTTGTAAAAATTGGTCACATGCCCGTAAAATTGATGGAATATTCAACATAAGATAAAGTTTCAAAAGTTTGATAATTGAGGGTAGCAACTAGCTAATAAAATACTGGTAGCAAATCACAAAAGTTTAATAGTTGAGGGTATGTAAAAGTAAACTAGCCTTGACTTTATTTCAGACTTTAACGGACACTTTTCAAACACAGATAAATGCATACCAAATCATGAAACTACCATATTGTATTTTATATATTCACTAAACCAGGAGATACTTACAAAAAAACAAATTAGAAACCTTACTTGAAAACTATAGCTCCGAAATAATTTATCATGTTTTTCTAAATTGACACAAGTCGATTCTGAAATTCTAACCCAAAACTTCTGATACCGCTACAGGGCAAGAGGGTCCAATACCGATATTTTTGAACCTTGTTTCCAACTTAGTCCTCTCCATGTGGGCCTTTTAAGGCTTTCGATGTAGACTTTTGGCCCTTATGGTACTAGTCAAAATTTCTGAGAGCACGCACCTCTACCTTAAAATTTACATGGGTCATGTTAGTGACTTAGTGTTAAAACTTGATCTTTAACCTTTCTCCTTTCTCTTTTTTCCCTTTCCTTCAATCTTCGACAAAGTCGCACGAGCAGCAGGTGAAAGGAGTGATAGTGGCAGGAACAATGATGGTGGAAGAGTGATTTTAAATTAATATAATTATTATTATAGTTTTCTAGGGCAATCAAGTTGTGGGCCCATAATTTGGCTTTCTCGGCCCCATGCGAGATACGAAAGTTCTGCTTCAAATTCAGCGAGCACCGCAATCTTAAAACTATGCGGACAACCAGAAAACAAGAATTTGCCGCTCATGCAACCATACACAAAGAAAAACATCAATCCGTCAATAGAAATTACTTCCGTTTGAAAAGAAAAGAATGCTTTAGATTCATTATTTAAGAAAAAAATTATAGCTTACTGCAAACCCTGAATTATGAAGTGCTGGAGCTGCCAATTTTGGAACAACAAAGTCTAGTAATTGGACCATGTACCTGTAATAAATGGAGGGGATATGTCAACAGCTGTTTAAACTGACAATACGAAAATATATATATTGGCTAGAGTAAAGACATAAGAAACCCGAGTGGGTGGTGTTCGAATCCCGGTGGAAGGGAACATGAACAATTACCTCTTCAAAAAAAAAAAAAAAAAAAAAAAAAAAAAAAAAAAAAAAAAAAAAAAAAAAAAAATATATATATATATATATATATATATATTATATATATAAAAGGGAACTGGAAAATAGCAAGGGGGAGACATTTTTCGGTAAGGAAAATGCTGTGCAAATACTTGAAAGAAACAACAGTTGCTTTGTAAAACCATTCTTATATTAAACCACATTTACTTCTTCTAGATCATAAAGAACAGGGAAACAGTAAAAGAATTACAGCTGTTTAAACTGACAAGTAAACTGTATGCTTCAAGAGCTAGGTATAGCCCATAGCTGGCTTTCGCATAACTCCCTATTATTAACTGATATCAACCCACTTTATGTTGCTAGCAACCAAAAGGCAAAAGATCTCTACTAGAATTACATAAATCCTGTTGTCAGTCTTAGTTTATCTGCATGCAACTTGTAATACAATGAAAGCTGTTAGTCTTTGAGAAGAGTTAAGAGATTTCTAGATCCAGATTATTGACATGCCTTCTGTAAGCCACCTTCAATAAGCCAAGTGGCAACTATGTGTCCAACAACCTACCAGATCTTCTATCCCTAAATGTTGGTCAACAGTGTCCATATGCTGTCATGAACTTCAGAAAATAGTTGCATTTAGTCAAATTCCTTTTATCTATAAGGCAAAAACAAAGTAAGACAGAATTCCTTTATTTCCCCCTATTCCTCTGACTTATTAAATAACTGTCTGATACTACTACTTGAAATACATAATAATTAAGTCTAGGTGACAAGGACTAGCTCAAATGTTCAAATAATCTAAATTGCCAAAGATTCTAATTGGTAAACCATCAAAGCTTGCATACATAATCTACCAGAACCTTGTCTCGACTCTCGAACAACAGAACACTGTGCAAATCACCTGATTCATCTGCCGGAACCTTTGAGATGTTTTCCAAACTCCTATATAATATGATAGGAGAATCAACAGGAGATCTCCTGTCAACCAAATCTAACCAATCCCTCATTTTCATTCTCTATTACTAAAAAACATTGTCCTATTACCAAGTTCAATCCTTCATTCTCCAGCCTTTCTCTCCTTTCTATACTTCACCCAATTCAAGCAACTGCCCAGAGTTAACTTTCTGCATAACCTCCAGTAACTAATGGCCCCATTTTGTCACTTATTAGATAACAGTATCCAAATCTACTCTGCCAGTTACAAACAACTCATCAAATTTCTGACAGGCTCACAACCAGACATTAATGCTCACTTGCTCAGCCAACATCAATAGGTGAATATTTCCACATGAACAGAATTACAATGAAAGACTTGAGCACCAAGTTATAAGATCCTCTATACACGGGTTAATTTATAGGAAAGAGAAAGAGCTGAAAATTAGTAGTTTAGGCTACTTTTTAGTACACATTTTTAGAAACACTAGAAAAAGACAAGCAGAGCATATCCCCAGTCTACGAGTGGATTATCTGCAATAAAAATATCTAGTTAATGTGTTGTTATAAAAACCTTGGGAATACCACAAGAACAAGTGTTTTCAGAGTACCGAGAATCAAGATACCTAACAAATGAAATAATTAAGGTTAGGAAAATGACCCAAGCGAGACGGAAAGTTCTTCAGATGGAACTGAATGTGGATCGAGCCCTCTTGGCAAGCGTGCATTGCATATTTGATCATAAGAACCACTTAAACCATCCTTAATGTCCCCATCTGAAATGACCTAAAGCATCCAGGAAATAAGTATCATCTGTAACTATTCTCTTGTGAAATTAATTTCAATTCTGCAGTTAAGTTCTATGAATATTAACAGAAGTAATATATACAAAATTGGCAAAACAAGTACCATCAAGAATCCTCAACAGTATAAAAGGCATAAAAGTTAATCAGAATGTTCAAGGATTATGTGTTAGATTATCAAATGAGTGGACAGTTCATGAGCCAAATATTAAAGAACAGAAGAGAAGAGAGTTGAGAAAGACGCAGGGCGCTGGAAGGTAATAGCACCATCCACTGTTGCCAGTGATAAGTCTTGGGATAAGGCTGTTATTATTAGAGGTCAGACCTGAGCCAACCCTGTTTTATATCTTCGTTGGAATCTTGCTGAATCTTAGAAATATTTATTTTTTTAAAGAAAGGGGGATTCGTGGATAAGAATCGGATTTGAAATCAGAATCAGAATACAATTCACAAATCAGAACTTGGCCTTCTTTATTGAACACACGCTACTTAGCGAGGGACTATCTTTTGGATGAATTCAGTAGATATGTCAGGTGCTGCTTGATGAAGAAGCATCCTAGATATATTTCCTATAAATATACAACAGAAGATATTATCAAAATGAATATCATCTAATGATTATATTACAGGAAAAAGACTTTCATCATATCCCATAGAAGTGCCTTTATGAACTGTAAGTAATTATAATTTATAATGTATGCTGCCTTTGAATCAAATGGAATGATGTATACGGTAGTAAAATAGATTCCATAAAAAATATTCTGAAGTATGAACATCCATGAGCGTGGATTTGATTTGGAAACAAAAATATTACAAAAAAATTAGAAATATGGATATTGTAGAAATATGGGTCAGAGGAAACTGGCAGAAGTTGAGTCTCAAAAAAAGTCAGATTTGAGGAGCTATTTATTTACCAGTTTCCCAAATGGAAAAATATCTAGCTGGACAGAATTGTGCAACCAAATTTAAAGGTCTGAAAAGAAGTGATTTATGACTCAAAACCTAGGGTTCAAGATTGGATTCTGATGAGGCTCAATATAGACAACGTGTGGGATTACTTTGGACGGATATAGAAGGGATTTAGAATTTTGATAGCCATTTGTTGTGATGAAACAAGAACAAAGGGGATAATTAGAGAGACAAAAGAAGTTGTAGAATCCTCACACCTACACTCACATCCACCTGCGTCACCTATGTCACCTACTATCAATGGTGTCACAATTGCTACAGAAGAGAATAAATTTTTGTTGTTTCAGAAAAGCTATCAATTACAAGAGATTTCATTATATACATAGGCACAAAAGAAATATAAGGTAAGACTCCTACTATTCAAAATCTATTAAATACACTAGGGGTGAGTATTCGGTTTATTTGGTTTCAAACGAACCGAAATAGTCAAAACCGAATAAACCAAAATTCTAAAAATCCAAACCAAAACGAACCGAAATTAGTCATAACCAAACCAAACCAAACGGATTATATCGGTACGGTTTGTTCGGTTGGGCTATTTTTATTGTTTAATGGATCAGGTCCAAAGTTGTGCTTGTGAATAAATTATATCAAAAAAATGCAAACTTATACATACAGTTGTTGCATTTCAAAGCTGGGCCTAAAGTTGGACTTGTTAAATTACCAAAGTTAGGCTTCAAAAAACATACATAGAATTGTTGTTTTCAAATATACACATTTTTTATCATAAATATATATAGATTGAGGGTGTTCACACATAACTTAATAATTCTTATTCGGTTTTCACTTTGGACCGAAACCCAAAACCAAAACCAAACCGAATAAGAAAATTTAGTATTTTCAAAACTGAAACCAAACCGATTTAAAAAAAAAAACAAACTGAAACTCTTATTCGGTTAGGTACGGTTCTCGGTCCAAAACCGAATAATGCTCACCCCTAAAATACACTCTCCAAATTAGTGGAAAAATACATCCAATGAGAGATAAGCCTTATCCATATTAGAGATGAGTCTATTTAAATTATAATTCAAACTCAAATTTAAATTCCTCACTATAAAATTTAAGATAAACCTAAACAAAACTGAATTAGAAATTAAAATCAAAGATCCTAAATATATTTGTTCCCATCAGTTGCTTTATAGCTTGGATGCTGACCCAAATATAGACATAAATCATGGTTGCTACTGAGAATGAAATGTGGTTTCTTGACATGCATTATCATGGTCCCTATTTACTGCACTTCCACCATTAGCTCATTTATACCACATCAACTTTATTTTCTCATTTACTAAGATCCAGACTATTTACTTGTTATATAATTTATTCAATTATTTACGCACACTATGCAAAAATCATAGGATTGCTCGGTAGTATGAATTATGACTTCTCAATGACACGAAGTCAAGTTCCACTATTTTACAATACTGCACGTATGGATAAAAGAATTGCATCAGTAGTTATGTGCTTACCCGACGCATTGGAAAAAATTTACTAATTTGTTGTATAACCACAGACTGTTTGTGAAGAAGCTCCGAGGTAATTACCATCTGCAATAAAGGCAACGGACTTAGATTCGTCGAATGAAACAAAATTAACCATAGATGTTTACGAGCAATGATACAAAAAAAAACTTATAAGAGAAAATTAAGCAGTAATGCAGAAAATAAAGAATGTAGAGTCAGACAAGACAGACTAGAGAAGTCAAATTTGTAAAAGTAGAGCACTGGCAATTTTGTAAACATAGGACACAGGTCATATGTATATATACACTATATTGATTTAACCAAACTTACTCCAATACAGACATTCGTTCCATAAACTGAAAAATCATTAACCCCACACCCCAATTTCTCTCTTTGTTTGTAAACCTTCCTTTCTCATGCCACAAGTGGATGACATGAGTGAGTTCCAAGAGATGATTGTAAGCAAATTTAAATTTGATGTTTGATAGTCAATAAATTTGGGAAAATCCAAAAAACACATTAGAGCTAGTCTAAGATTAATAATAAACAGTTAACTGTGTTCAATTTTTTGTCACAATATACAAAACAATACAAGAAAACAAACATGAGTGGCTCTAAAGGCCAATTTGGTTTTGAGAAAGGGGGCATAGTGCATGGCAAGCAAGAGTGTCACTAGGCATAACCAAGAACTATACAGGAGCATATGGTTTTGGTGCATATCGTCACAAACTTAGTGTTTGCACCTACACATCGATCCGTGCGGCTCATGAACTTCCTCCTCGAGGTACCGTGCAAGCCTTCCCCAAAATAAGAAAATGTGGAGCAAAAGAGAGATTGAAATGTTGAAAACTTCACTATACTAAAAGAGAGTTTAAAACTTCTTGGATGGTGGGAAACAAATTAGGCCTCCCACTTTATATAGCCTCAAGGGCTCTACATGAAAGTTTAAGATTGTGCCGTGTGTCCATTATCTAATGGTTGGAACTTTCTAGAACCTAGATATTTACAATGCTCCTTAATAAAATATTTACATGATAGCCATCTATAAATGGTATGAATCCTCATAAAGCTTTTAGATGCAAGGAATATTCCAAAAATCTTCCAAGGAATAATAAAGAGGAATATACAATGAATTTTTCTCTAAGACTCCATATAATTTTAGAGTATTTCAAAGACTTCACTCGAGTAAACATCTGGCTTGATAGGTTGTGCAACATTGTTTCGGTGGAGCAAAAAAATTTGCGCACGACATTCTCTCCCACATGCTTCGTCGACGTCCTCGTCGATAGGTGTCCCAAGTCTTCGAACCGCTTCCACTCCTATAGTCACGGTTGTCGTGTCCTACCTTTTCTCGTGCGGCCTTCCCAAACTTGTTCGTCTTCTCCTCAAGATCGAAAGTAAACTAGTTCACCGCATCACCTTTCCATGTGGCCCGTACCCTCCTCGACACATAAAGAGGCTTGAGCGAGCTATCAAGTCGATTCACCTTATCTCGTGAGCGCACATATTACTCCATACATTGCACATGCGAGTCCCATTGCAACTTTGTCGACCCGAACGTCCACCACGATCCTTGAGCAACTCCTTTCACGAGCCGCTCCACTTCCGTACATATATATTTGTCGTATCTGTAGTGAACTATTCCTGACGGTGGCATCTTGTTGGCTTATAGCTAATATAACTCAGCCGAAACTGGATTATGTGGGAAAACCTTTCGGCATCTAATCCATTGGGACAAATACATTGAGATCCAATTATATTTGTGGATTAGCTTCTGCCGGAATAAGTCCAAAATTCAGTAAATCGTGCCTTGAAGAATGTTATATAAGAGTCTCTTTCCATCTGTTTCATTGTTGTTTTCGTTGGACGTTTTCGCTGCTTGGTTTTGATAAATATGTTTTCGTTATTATTCTGGATGAATGACTTTATTGTTTGTTTTCTTCGATTTCTGCATTCATTCTGAAATTCTAAGAGAAAAAGAAATGAAAGGTAGAAGTACACTGAACTGATGTTGGTGCCATTGAATAATGACACACAAGGGAAGCTTGATTGTTGCGAAGTAGATCTCCTTCCTCTTGGCAATTTTTTGATCGGCAACTGGTGTCGATCCTTCTTTCCTTCATCTTCACGTCCTAATAAAAGAACTTTCTTTGTTTCTTTTTGCAACATCCTTATGATGACCTTAATAAATAATATAGATAAAGGAAGTCACGTGTGTGATATTTCTCTTATTGGTTGAAGTATTGGACCAGTAAACTTTTGGTGCACTTATGCACGAGGATAACATAGTAAAACTCTTAAATGTGTAAATTGTATTCTAAGCTTTCATGAAAAAGTGTAATGGAAATGGTTTGGAACTATTGAACCACTAGTAATGTTTTTGGACCGATGGGCCGTCAATTGTGAGAACCCTAAAATGGAAAAATGTGTAATGAGCATTGGCTCGAGAAATGAGAAGTATGAACAGAGAATTGATAGCAAGTTTCAGTTTCCAATACCGAATATGTTTTATAGCTAGATTGCATACGCATTTATATGGTCATCAACAACTTGTGCACAAGGTTTGACTTTTCTCAACGGTATTCGAGACATCGGAACCGTATCGGCCTAAGCGAAAATTATGTGAAAATGTATTGTAGAACTTTCGTGGGCCTAGCTACCCGCATTGGAAGGACGCATCGTAATACCACGTATAGTTATTATTGGTGTCGAAATCACCAATGATCGTTGTGTAGACATGATGAATTGCTAATGATTATTTTGTAGGGACAAATAAGTTTAAATCCTTGTTTTGTAGGGATGAACAAATCGGTTGTGTATAAGATACTAATATACAATTGACTGGTTCATGCTTATGTTTGACATTCTTGAAATGTTAACAAACTCCAGTTAAAGTAGAAAAATCACATTAATAAACTTGTATCCTTCACACGAATACTATGTTTGTTTAGGTAAGTCGAGTTGATACCGCTCACCAGTACATTCCCTAATGTATTGCCTCTCTCCTCCGTATGTGTCAATGCGGACGTTCAAAGACGTCAGTAAATTCTGCTAAGCATTGAAGCTCTTTTCTGAAGCATTTAGAAGAAAAAATTCAATTTTAAGGTGTTTTTACTTTTCAATGTAGTAAAAGGACATATATATACTTCATGTCAGTTTGTCAATTTCATGAATTGAAAGCCAAATTGACATTTTAAGTTGATCAAGAGAGATTATGTATTCCATTTCAAGTTATAGAATAAAGAATTAGTTCTTCGCATATTGTGCTTCAACTTTCTAGTTATGTTATTGCTTCAACCCTATTTTTAAATACTTTGCTACACGGTCACATGCCATTGGTCCTCACGTAAACGTACATGAGTTCTATGCTCGGAGTCCTCGACGCGGCGGACTTATCCCTAACGGCATTGAGTACTCACAACATTCCATGTGCGCTCCCACTTCATACTCCTGTCCTCCTCTTCACCTCTTCGCTTCGGACGACATTGGTACGTTTGCTCATGTTCTGGCACCCGAACATAGTGGTTCTCTCTACATATGAAGCACGAAACTATCCTCTCAGGTTGGGCTTCTCAAGCTTCTTTTCCTCGGACAAACCCTCCTTAGGAAAGTTCTCCTTCTCCCACCATTCTCCTTGGTTGTCTTTGGCTTGGCCTTGGCTTTGTTGTCATTCAACCTATACTTGACGAGCCTCTTGGCCGATGTCATGTTGGCATTCAAGTTTTGCACCTTCTCATGTTACAATTTTTGTGTCGCCCACGATTGAAATCCATTGAGGAATAAGAACAAGCGATCCTCCTCACTCATGCTATATCACGAGCATCAAATATGTGAACTCCGTAATGTAATATTTGATCGTCTCAGTGTGCTTGAGTTGCCACAAGCTCTGCCTTGCTACGAACTCCACGTTCTTCGGATAAAACTGAGATTTGATCTCCTTCTTGACATTCTTCTAAGTCTCGATTGAGCACAAATCATTTTTAATCTCGGTGCATCGACAACGCCACCACAGCATGACATTTTCTATGAAGTAGAGAGATGCGATGTTCACCCTCCTCGAACTCGTCCTCAATACGCAACATCCTGAATATCGTTCCACGTTCCACGAGAAGTTCTCTAGCTTTTTGGCATCTCGCATCTCGCACCACAGTAAAGGGTTTTGGCTCGAAGATATTCCTTCTCGGTGCCTCCCTACTCGATGTCCACCATTCACAACGGCTTTCTCCAAATTAACAATTATGGCCTTGAGTTCTCCACAACTCTCAACCAATATCTTCAGCTCCTTGTAGCCTCGAACCTTTCCGCACAAGTCATGAATCTCCATATGTGTACCATGAGCTCCTCCTCAAGTACGGATCGGATCTCTTGAATTTGCTCCAAATATTGACCTTGACAAAACGACATCATTCTCTAGTCCATTGCATCGTAGAACTCATCTAGCCTCGTGTTGCTTTCCTCCATGAAGACCATGCACATCCCTATGTCCCTCGAAGGCTCAAACTCATCTCCAAGATCTCGAGGCATTCCGCAAGATATGCCAAGTCTCTTGCCCCCCTTGTTAGTCTTGAGGTTCCTCCCCTTGGGCGACACAGACATCTCCTAGACATTCTCGGATATCGACGTGGCACCAACCAACATTCGATCTGATACCATTTGTCCCGGAGTTAGTGTTTTCGCCTACACCTCGATCTGTGCGGCGCACAAACTTCCTCTTGGAAGTCTCGTGCATGCTCTTAATCGCTAAGACGAGAATGAAAAAATGTGGAACAAAAGAGAAATTGGACTATTGAAAACTTTAATATACTAGAAAGAGTTTAAAACTTCTTGGATGGTGAGGAATAAATGGGGCCTCCCCTTTATATAGCCTCAAGGGCTCTACATGAAAGGCTAAAATCGTGCCATGTGTCCACTATCTAATGGTTGAAATTTTCTAAAACCTAGATATTTACAATGCTTCTTAATAAAATATTTATATGATAACCATCTAGAAATGGTAGGAATCCTCATAAAGCTTCTATGCAAGAAATATCCCAATAATCTTCCAAGGAATATCCAAGAGGAATATTGAAGGAATTTTTCCAAAGACTTCATACAATTCTAGAGTATTCCAGATACTTTCCTCAAGTAACCCCCTGACTTCACAGGTTGTGCAACATTGTCTCGGTGGAGCGAAAAATCTTGGACAATATGCTATCTTATGATGCACGAATTACTGGCATGAGAAAATGTACAGGAGGGAGACTAGAGTCGGGAAAAACATTGCATTTGTCCTATTCAAAATTGTATTCCCTGAGAGAAGGCACACAGGAGGGAGACTAGTGTCGAGAAAAACATTGCATTGGTCCTTTTCAAAATTGTATTTGATGTGTATTCTAGTACTGCAAAAAAAAAAAAAAAAAAAAAAAAAAAAAAAAAAAAAAAAAAATCTCTTGGAGGGATGGGCCAGGCCGAGACTGAAACTTGGTTTATATGATTGAAAGTCAAAAAAAAACACACAGATGACAAGCATGGAGCTCAGTAAGCCACATAATAATCAAAGGGAATAATATATTACATAAGTAACAATAACACTTACTAGCCCCAAGTTCTGGGAGCAATTAAGGTTTCGATAGAACTTCTCCAAGAGCTCCACGCGATGTTTTCGTAACTGAAATCAAAGAAACAGCTACTAAGAAAAGCAAAATAAACGGGCACAAATATAACACGAAACAATACAAACACAAGCAAATCAGGCACGAATACGTCGATACGTGTCTGACACGGAAGGCTTCGATTGACATTTGTTTAGATTAGCTAGGGCAAGATGGAAAATTTTTATTTTACCGCGGAAAAGGCAGAGTCCAAGGACTCAGATTTAACCTTCAGTACCGCCGATCCTTCTGCAACCTCGGCCTTGTCTGGAGACCTCCAAAAATCATTAGCAGCACAGACTACACAACAAAAAAGGAAATTTTTAATCATGACAAACCTCTCAATAGCTGCTCCTCCAAAAAACGCAACCTCGCTTTCAACTTTGCAATCTTCTCGTTCTGAATCACTCTCCACTCGACTTGTTCATCCCGCTTTTTCTAGCCAATTAATTCAAAATTCAGAATTTGCGGCGGAAAAATAACTCCAATTTTAACTCACCTTCGCCTCCAATTTTCGTTCTATCTTCTGGTAGAGGGAAACCGAGACCCTCCTCGACGCTCGCAACGACGAGTTGTACTCGTTCAACCTGTAATGGAAAATTTAACAACGAAAACCTAAATTTCGCGAGGAAGGAAAGATCGGAGAGGGTTTTGACCTGTAGTTGACGCAGGAAGCGCAGATGGAGGCGAGATTGGAACCGCTGCAGATGGCGCAGCTGCTGCTGATGCTGGTGGGAGATTTCCTCGCCATGATCCGTCGGAGGAAGAAGGATAAGGTGATCAGAGGAGAAAGAAGAGAGCTTTTGGCACCGATTTCTAGGGTTAGCGTTTGGAATTGGGAATGACTTGGGGCAATTCCAATGGGAGGAGGAAATTTGGGATATTACGGGTTTTGGAAGGAAAAAAAAAATTTATAGCTTCTTGATGAAATATTTATTAAATTGTCAAATTCATGTGAAATCAAGAAAGGACTTTTATATTGACATACCTTGGATGGTTTGTGAGGACATTTTAAGTAACATAAAATTACATAAAAAGCATTAAAATTTTATATAATTGTACAAAAAGTATAAGTTTTTCTAAATTCTACTTTGAGCATCCATTCGACAATTGAAAAGTCGTATGTTGATGTCAGCTGACATCGATTGGATTAACCGTTAACCACCAGAGTGAATTAAATAGGGGAAGAGGATTAAGGTCGAACGGCAATTGATTTGCCGTTTGCTGACGTCAGCTGACGTCAGCTTTCGGCAATTGATTTGTCGTTTGCTTTTTCTAATGGCCGCCATTATGGTCAATAGGACTTCAGGTTTTCCTAAATGGACGCCATTATGTGTAGTATCAAGTACTTTGGTTATTAATGGTATCAAGTACTTTGGTTATTAATGGTAGAAGTAGAGAACGGCAAATCAATTGCAAACGGCGGCAAACGACAAATCAATTGCCGAAAGCTGACGTCAGCAAACGGCAAATCAATTGTCGTTGGACCTTAATCCTCTCCCCCTATTTAATCCACTCTGGTGGTTAACGGTTAATCCAAGTCGATGTCAGCTGACATCAACATACGGCTTTTCAATTGCCGAATGGATGCTCAAACTAGAATTTAGGGAAACTTGATGCTTTTTGTACAATTATATAAAATTTTAATGCTTTTTATGTAATTTTCTGTTCAAGTAATCATCCACAGTAACACTCTAAACACATACTCTATATTATTAAAAATTGAGTAAATTTAGAAGAAAAAAAAATTATCACACAAGAAAAGGTACTCTAAAAGCCCTTTCTTGATTTCTTAAAAGGGGCCGGCTATACACACCCCAAGACTTGCTAAGGACACCCCAGATAACTTAAATGTCATGTTAAAAGACCAATATACCCCCAAGGCTTTCTAAGAACACCCCACCAAAAAAAAAAAATTCTGTGTCACGTCCCGCTTCCCGAGTGGAATGGTGACGTCATAAACACATCCCCAGGCTACGCGCCGAAATCGCGATTGTCGCCCGTAATTATCAGCAAGAATGGAAAATACAAGGAGTTTTCATAGTATTATACATATTATAGCTATTATACAGGGAACTTTTCCAACAATACTATTACAGGTTATTACAAAAGTAAACTTGTAAGATAACTACGGTACTGCTGGTCATAATTGTAGGTAGTCCAGACAGTTTACTCCTCGTTGTAGTGTGGCGACACTTCGACGGAGGCGTCTTCTTCTTCTTCACCTAGTGAACAAATACTAGGTCGTTTAGAAAACGACAAGCAAGTCCTCGGCCAAGGACGGTGGAAGTAAAATAAGATATGAGATATGTAGTAAAAATTACAGAGTATGCCAATTTGCACTACTATATATATATATCCGCTTTAGAAAAACATGAATGAAAACAACGTCCTACTCCATGAATAATGAGATTTTCGAGCTTCCCTTGAGCTTTTAGTAGGAATTGCTTTTCTTGAGCAATTAGGGAAAAACTGCCCACCTATAATAGGCAGCGTTGATTCTGGAGTAAGATCAAAATTTAATGAAATGCAGTTTTGAGAACAATACTCCGAATAATCCTCTAAATATTTCCCGTGAACAATCCCGTTAACCTGGGATCAGGCTGTGAATTCCGAGCCTCCCTTGGGCTAAAATCATCTATATGATGTTACTGTCAAATAGATGCATTGATTTCCGAAATTTCCGAGCCTCCCTTGGGCTAGTACACTCTAGTTGAAACTAGATGTACCGATTCACGAGATTTCCGAAATACTGATCAGCTTTTGTTATTTATGTTACGGGATATCTAGGGATATTCAGTTGTTCTCCCCTCCCAAATGCTTTCTAGATAAGAAATTTCCTAAAAAAATTTGAAAGTCAGAAATTTGTCTATCTTCTAAATTTTTCAAAAATTTCGGCAGAGTCTCCTTTGTATTTAGGAGCCCCGAAAAATTACAAGAAACATATATATAATAAAAGTAAATCCTGGGCTCGCCGACCCCTTCGGTGGAGCAACTCTCAACACCGGAACCACGCAGGTAAATAAATGGGCTCGCCGACCCCTTCGGTGGAGCAACTCTCAACACATGACCACGCAGGTAAATAAATGGGCTCGTCGACCCCGTCGGTGGAGCAACTCTCACACCGGACCACGCAGTATAAAAGAAAAAGGAACTTGAGACTTTTACATGAGCAAGCAATGGTTACTTTTCCTTTAACAATTAGTCGAGTCGCGGCTTGCTAATTGTTTTGCAGTTTATCAAAATAGAGCAATACTTTAATGTTTACCCAACTATACTAGTTAATATGTGAAGACTTTATACATATATCTATATATATATATATATATATATATATATATATATATATATATATATATATATATATATATATATATATATATATATATATATAATATATATATATATATATCATGTAGATAGTAAAAGGAAATCAAATCAAACCAAAACTCTTCAATATCAATAAGTGCATGAAGCAGGAAAATGAAAAATAAACGAGACTTATTTCTAACTATGGACACACAAAATTGAGTAAATAATTAGTGAGTAGAGAAACGCAGGGTCCTTGTACTTTTACCTTCCCGGCGTGTGGTCCAGTTGTTCAGTTCCAGTGTGTATGTCAAACTTACCTTTGGAGAGCCCCATATGTCCATATGTGTTCATTTGTTCATGAAATTTCAAGTTCAATAATTCATGTCCACAATTGGTTCCTTTATTTGTGTCCAACGTATCCACACTTATCCGTGATACGTCACAAATAATAATTCTGGTATCTAAGTCTAACAAATTTAATTCCTTTGCCTATGTCTATCAAAAATTGAAAATTTCTTGAAATCAAAATTGCAAAAAAAATTTGATATCTCAAATTTGTTTAAATACTACTAAATTTCCAGAATTTGTAGTTTAACCATAATTAGGAATATTTCAATAACTTATATTCCAAATTATAATATTATGAGATGAAGAAATTAATATGAGACTTCAAATTCATAATTCAAATTCCCTAGTATTACCAAAACTCGTCAAAATTTTCGTATGGTCATACTTATAAATTTCAGAATTTTAATTTAATTTCATAATTACTCAAAATTAAATCTAGATGAACCAAATTAGAGAAGGAGGGGAAGAGGACTTGCCTTGGATTGGGAATGACTTAGGCTTCTCCACAAATCCTAATTTGAATCCAATAACAAAACAAATTTGGTTAGCAAACCTAGGTTTAAACTTAAGGAAAAAGATTGGGGGAGGATGAGAATTACCTAGGTTTTTTTTTCTCCTTGGAAATTGAAGTGGAAGAGGAAGGGATGAAGAAGATGTAGTGGTGTAGATGGCCGGGGAGGGGCGGCGGCGGCGGGCGGCGGCAGGTGGCGGCGGGCGGCGGCAGCGGCAGCGGGCGGTTGGGGGGGGGGGGGTCGGGTGTGTGTGTTTGTGTTTTTGGTTTTTTTTTTCCTTGTGTAAAGTGGAAAGGGGGGGTTTATATAGAGGGAAGGGTGCTGGTGGTGTTGGTGTGTGGGTTGTGTGTGTGGGTTTTGTGTGGGGGGGAGGAAAAATTTATATAGAGAAAAAGGGGTGAGGTGTCCCCCTTCCACACAAGTCCATAGGACACATGGGGGACACTTGGCCCCTTAGGTTTTTGGCCATGGCTAGGTTTAGGTTGTAGGGACACTTGGTCCTACCTAGGGTTAGGGTTAGGGTTAGGGTATGACATGTCATGGAAATAAAAAAATGACAATAATAATAATAATACTAATAATAATAATAATAATAATAATGATAAATTAAGAGTATGACAAGTCTACTCCCCTTAGAAAAATTCCGTCCTCGGAATTTGAAATAACTAGAGTAGCGGTATGATTACTGACCTGACTTAGGAAATAGATACGGATATTGTTTTCGCATATCTTCTTCCTTCTCCCAAGTTGAATCTCCAGGCGAATCCTTGCTCCATGTGACTCGTACTAATGGAATGATCCGATTGCGGAGTACCTTCTCTCTTCGATCCAAGATCCCAACGGATTTCTGTTCTATCCGTAGTGTAGGCCCAACGGTGATTTCTGAATGGTCGAGTATATGGTTCGGATCCGACACATATCTTCGTAATTGGGAAACATAGAATACATTGTGAACTCCCTCTAGTGTTGGGGGTAAAGCAAGCCTATGATACATTCCCTACTTTCTCCAATATGTCGAAGGGTCCGTCCAATGTATCTCGGACTCAGTTTTCCTCTGGTCCCGAATCTGATGGTTCCCTTGGTTGGTGAAATCTTCAGAAAAACGTGATCTCCAGGTTAAAATTCCAGTATTCTTCGATACTTATCAGCCCACATCTTCTGTCTATCCTGGGCTGCTTGCAGGTGACTTCTTATTGTCTTGACTATGTCCACAGTTTGTATCACTAGTTCTGGCCCTAAAAATTGTCTTTCTCCTACGTCGGTCCAACATACCGGCGATCTGCACTTTCTACCATACAGTGCTTCGAATGGAGCCATTTTGATACTATCGTGATAACTGTTGTTATATGAAAATTCCACCAGATGTAGATGATCATCCCATGCTCTCCCAAAATCTAAAGTACAAGCTCTCAGCATGTCTTCTAGTGTCTGAATGGTTCTTTCAGACTGGCCGTCTGTTTGGGGTGGTAGGCGGAGCTAAATTTCAATTGAGTGCCAAGATTTTCTTGCAAGCTTTTCCAGAAGTGTGAAGTAAATCGGGTATCTCTATCTGATACTATACTTACTGCTACTCCATGCTGACCGACAATCTGTTTTATGTACATTTCTGCCAGTACCTCTGTTAACTGTCCAACTCGAAAGGAGAGAAACGAGCGGACTTCGTAAGTCTATCTACAATGACCCAAATAGCATTATTACTCTTTGGTCCTAGGCAGTCCTGTCACAAAATCTATTGTGAGATGCTCCCAGTTCCATTCGGGTATGGGCAATGGCTGAAGAAGTCCTGATGTCCTTTGATGCTCTGCTTTCACTTGTTGACAAACGAGACACCTGGATACGAATATGGCGACTTCTCTTTTTATCCTGTACCACCAAAACGTCTGTTTCAAATCTTTATACATTTTAGTGCTGCCCGGATGAATAGAATATTGTGAGTTATGGGCTTCTGTCATGACCTCTGTTCTTAAATCTCCACTGGGCACACATAATCGATCTCCGAATCTTAGTGATCCGTCCGGATGCTTTCTTATCCCGGTCTGGAGCCCTACTTCTGTTTGTTTCCAAATTTTCTGAAGTTTTGAATCACTTTGTTGGGCTTCCTTAATTTTATCTATTAAGGAGGATTGCACTTGTAAGTTTTGCCATATCCCTTCAGTTATCGGGCATATTACTTCAATTCTCATTTTCCTCAAATCCTCAAGGATTTCCTTGGGTGTATTCAAAAAGAAAGCTTCGGGTCTTCTACTTAAGGCATCAGCCACCTTATTAGCCTTGCCTGGGTGATATGTTAACTCCATATCAAAGTCTTTCAATAACTCCAACCATCTTCTTTGTCTCATATTGATTTCCTTTTGTGTGAAGACATACTTTAAGCTCTTGTGGTCTGTGTATATTTTGATTCTTTCTCCGTATAAATAGTGTCTCCATAATTTGAGTGCGAATACCACCGCTGCAAGTTCGAGATCATGAGTTGAATAATTTCTTTCATGTGTCTTTAATTGTCGGAATGCATATGCTATGACTCTTCCGTGCTGCATCAGTACACATCCTAGACCATTTCCTGATGCATCACTATATATCTCATATCCACCCGAACCAGATGGTAATGCCAGTATTAGGGCTAAAATTAATCTTTTCTTTAATTCGTCAAATGTTGCTTGACATTTCTCTGTCCAGTTAAACTTTTCTTTCTTTCGAGTGAGGCGGGTTAAAGGTTCTGCAATTCTGGAAAAATTCTCTACGAATCTTCGGTAATAACTCGCCAATCCTAAGAAACTTCTGATTTCTGCTACGGACTTAGGTGTCGGCCAAGACTTAACTGCTTCCACCTTCTTCGGATCTACCGAGATGCCTTCTCCGCTGATAATATGTCCTAGAAATGGTATTTGGTCCAGCCAAAATTCACATTTACTAAGTTTGGCATATAATTGTTCCTTCCGCAGAGTTTGCAGTACTATCCTCAAGTGCTTTTCATGCTCCTCTTCACTTTTGGAGTATATAAGAATGTCATCAATGAATACAATCACAAATTTATCCAGATATTGATAAAATACTCGATTCATCATGTCCATGAATATAGCTGGTGCATTAGTCAACCCGAATGGCATAACTAAGAATTCGTAATGCCCATACCGAGTTCTAAATGCAGTCTTTGGAATATCTTTCTTCTTTACCTTCACTTGATGATATCCGGATCTCAAATCAATTTTTGAAAATACCCTTGCCTCTCTTAACTGATCAAACAGTTGATCGATCCGAGGTAAGGGATATTTATTTTGATGGTAACCTCATTCAAGACCCTATAATCAATTACTAGGCGTAAGGTACCATCCTTCTTTTTCACAAATAATACTGGTACACCCCATGGCGAAGCGCTAGGCTGAATAAATCCCTTGGATAATAATTTCTTTATTTGTTTAACTCACCAGCTCCTCCTTGTTTATTGGGTGTATCTTTTTGGCTATGGGTGCAGCTCCAGGTATTAAGTCTATAGAAAATTCTACAGCTCTATCTGGGGGTAGCCCTGGCAATTCTTCTGGGAATACGTCCTTAAATTCTTCCACTACCCTTAGAAATGATTGCTCCGCCACTCCTTGTAGCAGTACTGGTAATTCAAATTTCCTAGTTCTTCTGCATTGAATTCATTCTGGTCTCTTACAAATTCATAAAATTCTCCGTCAGGAAGTTGAAAGGAAACTTTCCCCTGACCGTAATCTATGTTGGCTAAGGTTGCAGTTAGCCAATCCATACCCAATATATATTATAGTTGTTTGTTGGGAAAACGAGTAACCGGGTACGAAAAGCTCCTCCACCCAATTTCATGGGACATCTACTACATACCCGACTGACTTCTACTACTCCATCACCGGTGAGGACTTTCAGTGGTTTAGGCAGTGGTTGGTACTCTATTTCATGTTGTGATATAAAAGAAGATGCTATAAATGAATGGGTAGCCCCGGAATCAAATAATACTGATGCTGGATATACAAAAATTAAAATAGTACCTGAAATTACTTCTCCAGGGATATCTGCATCTTCAGCTCCCATTATAAATGCTTGACCTTGCCTATTTCTCTTCTTTATTATTTTGGCCTTGAGCCGCCCGTTGTGCTTGTTGAAATTGATATGCTTGAGGTGCATAGGGCGGCCTGTGCTGATTTCCATAAGCCATACCTGCGTGTGATGTTGGTGCCTGCATCATAGGTCGAGGTTGGGTTCCTTGAACTGGAGGTCGGTATCCTTGATTGAAAATTTGTGTGGTTGCTCCAGTTGCAGGCAACTGAGGGCATTGATTGGTTAGATGATTTCCTGCTCCACATTTCAAACAAAGCCCCAATCTCTTCCTACATACATTTATTTTGTGGCCTGGTTTGTGGCAATAATTACAGATAACGGATCTGTCTGGGTTGCCATTCTGAGGACGCTTAGGCGGTCCCTGCCAATGATTCTTGTTGGAGGATGTCCCCTCCTCAAAAGTTCTTTTAGGTTGTGAAGACCGGAAAGGTTGTTCTTCCTTTAGTATCCTTTCTTGATCTCGAGCAGCTTCTATTGCCTCTGAAAATGTTTGGCACCGATAAGAGGCGACCCTACTTTTCAATTGGGTTCCAAGTCCTTCTACGAACCTGGATATTTTTGTTTCTTCATCCGCTATCATGTTGGGGGCAAATCGACTAAGCCTGGAAAATTCTGCGACGTACTCATCAACTGTACGTCTCCCTTGTTTCAGGTAGTTGAATTGTCGTTCTAATTCTATCCGTACTGACTTAGGATAGAATATGTTTTCAAATTTCTTCTTGAATTCCATCCATGACATGTCCTGGTCAGAATCTTCTGGGTACTCGGCACTCCACCAGTATCCAGCTATGTCTTCCAGCTGGATGCGGATTGCTGGTACCATATCCTCGGGTTTAACTTTGGCAGCCTTCATCAAACCTTCAATGGTTCTCAGCCATTGACCCGCTTCCATCGCACTTTCAGTTCCTTTAAACTTGGGCGGCCTAAGATCCCTGAACTCTTTTAGGGTTTTATCCTTGGTATTGTTAGAATTCTGCATTTATTCCAATATGGTGGTATTTGTTGCATGGGCAGCATTGGCCTGTTGACTATTGGATTCCAATAGTTGCTGGAACAAACGGAACATGTCAGCCACGGTTGGCTCAGTTGATGCTTGAGGTGGTGGATTGTTGTTTGATCATGATTGTCCATATCCTGAAATAAAAGACACAATTCCTCAGAGAATATTCGACTCACAATGTTTATTCATAACAAGGTGTACAGCAGAGTCATATATTTATACATATTTCATTAAAATGAGAGTAATACAAAATGTGGTTTCTACTCTCAACTTTACATTTGTTTATATTCTTCTAACCTATTCATGTCACTCCACTTCCCCAAAATGTGACATAGTATCTATCTTCACCTATCCCTACTTGTATACATATCTGCTAATTTCCAAAATACCATACAGCAGACAAAAAGAGATAGATTCCTTCTTCACTATATATATACATGGTTTTGTCTTATATTATAGCCTCGATGAGGATCCTTTCCTCAGTGAGGATATCCACCTCTGGATGGAGTCTTTCAAAGTCATCTAGTGTACCCTCATATCCATGTAGTCCGATGTAGATGCGGTTTGGATCTCGGACATGCAGGCAGTAGGTTGTATTTTCATAATATACTTCAGCTCCGTCCTCTATGTCCCTGATAATGGGACGCATGACTGCATAAAATACTTGGTAGACATGGATGTCGTACCAGTCGGGTGCGTTCCACATTAGCCTTGCATAACGCTGGTATAAGTACAAAGTGTAATCACTCCCATCCCATTCCAAACTTGGCATAAATAAGTCCATACCTACATTCATAATATTCTTAAGAAAAAAATATTTACCAGGAATATAAAATATAGGAAAAGCATATTTATTTATTGATAGCACAATATGTTCCTACTACATACATTCATATATTACATTTCTACTAAATTCATTCATATTCCACCTACATATTGGGGGTCTTATTTTACCTTCTCACTACATACATACACACATCCTTTACATAACTAAGGATCTAATACTTATTCACACATCTATATTACACATCATCTTCATTCTGGGGGGTCTAAATCCACATTCGTCTTATGTTAAGGATCCTTGCCTCTGGGTACGCCTGTTTCCATTCTTCCAAAGTACCGTTACGTTCGTTTTCTGGACCTTCAGAGGGTTCTGCCTTGATCAGTACATAGTAATGCACCGTATTATAATATACTTTTCTTTCATCTACTATATCTGTCACCACTGGATATTTCAGCTCGTAATGTACCCCATAGGCTTCTATCATTCCTTTTGGTGCTACTTTCCACATCTTCTTTACAAATGCATAATATTCGTCCATGTTGTGGCTGTCATTATTTAGTCTTACGAAAGGTGCGAATCGGGGCATGATCTACATCAAGAATTTCTTGAGTCACTATCCCTTTACTAGGATTAAATAATTGGTTAGAAAAGAGGTAATCATCTACTAACAATTGATACTTCCTTCTCAGGGATTCCTAGAGTATGATTGGGACTCGTAGTGCTCCTTATGATTCTAGAACCTACGTTTTATCCGAACCTATGTCCTATCCTAGATTTTCCATTCTTGCTGACCTGCATGGGCCACCACTTAAAAGACGTGTCACGTCCCGCTTCCCGAGTGGAATGGTGACGTCATAAACACATCCCCAGGCTACGTGCCAAAATCGCGATTGTCGCCCGTAATTATCAGCAAGAATGGAAAATACAAGGAGTTTTCATAGTATTATACATATTGTAGCTATTATACAGGGAACTTTTCCAACAATACTATTACAGGTTATTACAAAAGTAAACTTGTAAGATAACTACGGTACTGCTGGTCATAACTGTAGGCAGTCCAGACAGTTTACTCCTCGTTGTAGTGTGGCGACACTTCGGCGGAGGCGTCTTCTTCTTCTTCACCTAGTGAACAAAATACTAGGTCGTTTAGACAACGACAAGCAAGTCCTCGGCCAAGGACGGTGGAAGTAAAATAAGATATGAGATATGTAGTAAAAATTACAGAGTATGCCAATTTGCAAATTTATCCAATATTGATAAAATACTCGATTCATCATGTCCATGAATAAGATATGAGATATGTAGGTAGTCCAGACAGTTTACTCCTCGTTGTAGTGTGGCGACACTTCGGCGGAGGCGTCTTCTTCTTCTTCACCTAGTGAACAAAATACTAGGTCGTTTAGAAAACGACAAGCAATTCCTCGGCCAAGGACGGTGGAAGTAAAATAAGATATGAGATATGTAGTAAAAATTACAGAGTATGCCAATTTGCAAATTTATCCAATATTGATAAATATAATCATAAATTTATCCAGATATGATAAAATACTCGATTCATCATGTCCATGAATATAGCTGGTGCATTAGTCAACCCGAATGGCATAACTAAGAATTCGTAATGCCCATACCGAGTTCTAAATACAGTCTTTGGAATATCTTTCTTCTTTACCTTCACTTGATGATATCCGGATCTCAAATCAATTTTTGAAAATACCCTTGCCTCTCTTAACTGATCAAACAGTTGATCGATCCGAGGTAAGGGATATTTATTTTTGATGGTAACCTCATTCAAGGCCCTATAATCAATTACTAGGCGTAGGGTACCATCCTTCTTTTTCACAAATAATACTGGTGTACCCCATGGCGAAGCGCTAGGCTGAATAAATCCCTTGGATAATAATTCCTTTATTTGTTTGTTTAACTCAGCCAGCTCCTCCTTGTTCATTGGGTATATCTTTTTGGCTATGGGTGCAGCTCCAGGTATTAAGTCTATAGAAAATTCTACAGCTCTATCTGGGGTAGCCCTGGCAATTCTTCTGGGAATACGTCCTTAAATTCTTCCACTACCCTTGGAAATGATTGCTCCGCCACTCCTTGTAGCAGTACTGGTAATTCAAATTTCTCTAGTTCTTCTGCATTGAATTCATTCTGGTCTCTTACAAATTCATAAAATTCTCCGTCAGGAAGTTGAAAGAAAACTTTCCCCTGACCGCAATCTATGTTGGCTAAGTTGCAGTTAGCCAATCCATACCCAATATTATATCATAGTTGCTTGTTGGGAAAACGAGCAACCGGGTACGAAAAGCTCCTCCACCCAATTTATGGGACATCTACTACATACCCGACTGACTTCTACTACTCCATTACCGGTGAGGACTTTCAGTGATTTAGGCAGTGGTTGGTACTCTATTTCACGTTGTGATATAAAAGAAGATGCTATAAATGAATGGGTAGCCCCGGAATCAAATAATACTGATGCTGGATATGCAGAAATTAAAATAGTACCTGAAATTACTTCTCCAGGGATATTTGCATCTTCAGCTCCCATTATAAATGCTTGACCTTGCCTATTTCTCTTCTTGTTATTATTTTGGGCTTGAGCCGCCCGTTGTGCTTGTTGAAATTGATATGCTTGAGGTGCATAGGGCGGCCTGTGCTGATTTCCATAAGCTACCTGCTGTGATGTTGGTGCCTGCATCATAGGTCGAGGTTGGGTTCCTTGAACTGGAGGTCGGTATCCTTGATTGAAAATTTGTGTGGTTGCTCCAGTTGCAGGCAACTGAGGGCATTGATTGGTTAGATGATTTCCTGCTCCACATTTCAAACAAAGCCCCAATCTCTTCCTACATACATTTATTTTGTGGCCTGGTTTGTGGCAGTAATTACAGATAACGGATCTGTCTGGGTTGCCATTCTGAGGACGCTTAGGCGGTCCCTGCCAATGATTCTTGTTGGAGGATGTCCCCTCCTCAAAAGTTCTCTTAGGTTTGAAGACCGGAAAGGTTGTTCTTCCTTTAGTATCCTTTCTTGATCTCGAGCAGCTTCTGTTGCCTCTGAAAATGTTTGGCACCGATAAGAGGCGACCCTACTTTTCAATTGGGTTCCAAGTCCTTCTACGAACCTATATTTTTGTTTCTTCATCCGCTATCATGTTGGGGGCAAATCGACTAAGCCTGAAAAATTCCGCGACGTACTCATCAACTGTACGTCTCCTTGTTTCAGATAGTTGAATTGTCGTTCTAATTCTATCCGTGCTGACTTAGGATAGAATCTGTCTTCAAATTTCTTCTTGAATTCTGCCCATGACATGTCCTGGTCAGAATCTTCTGGGTACTCGGCACTCCACCAGTATCCAGCTATGTCTTCCAGCTGGATGCGGATTGCTGGTACCATATCCTCGGGTTTAACTTTGGCAGCCTTCATCAAACCTTCAATGGTTCTCAGCCATTGACCCGCTTCCATCGCACTTTCAGTTCCTTTAAACTTGGGCGGCCTAAGATCCCTGAACTCTTTTAGGGTTTTATCCTTGGTATTGTTAGAATTCTGCATTTGTTCCAATATGGTGGTATTTGTTGCATGGGCAGCATTGGCCTGTTGACTATTGGATTCAATAGTTGCTGGAACAAACGGAACATGTCAGCCACGGTTGGCTCAGTTGATGCTTGAGGTGGTGGATTATTTGTTTGATCATGATTGTCCATATCCTGAAATAAAAGACACAATTCCTCAGGGAATATTCGACTCACAATGTTTATTCATAACAAGGTGTACAGCAGAGTCATATATTTATACATATTTCATTAAAATGAGAGTAATACAAAATGTGGTTTCTACTCTCAACTTTACATTTGTTTATATTCTTCTAACCTATTCATGTCACTCCACTTCCCCAAAATGTGACATAGTATCTATCTTCACCTATCCCTACTTGTATACATATCTGCTGATTTCCAAAATACCATACAGCAGACAAAAAGATAGATTCCTTCTTCACTATATATACAGGGTTTTGTCTTATATTATAGCCTCGATGAGGATCCTTTCCTCAGTGAGGATATCCACCTCTGGATGGAGTCTTTCAAAGTCATCTAGTGTACCCTCATATCCATGTAGTCCGATGTAGATGCGGTTTGGATCTCGGACATGCAGGCAGTAGGTTGTATTTTCATAATATACTTCAGCTCCGTCCTCTATGTCCCTGATAATGGGACGCATGACTGCATAAAATACTTGGTAGACATGGATGTCGTACCAGTCGGGTGCGTTCCACATTAGCCTTGCATAACGCTGGTATAAGTACAAAGTGTAATCACTCCCATCCCATTCCAAACTTGGCATAAATAGTCCACACCTACATTCATAATATTCTTAAGAAAAAATTTACCAGGAATATAAAAATATAGGAAAAGCATATTTATTTATTGATAGCACAATATGTTCCTACTACATACATTCATATATTATATTTCTACTAAATTCATTCATATTCCACCTACATATTGGGGGTCTTATTTTACTTCTCACTACATACATACACACACCCTTTACATAACTAAGGATCTAATACTTATTCACACATCTATATTACACATCATCTTCATTCTGGGGGTCTAAATCCACATTCGTCTTATGTTAAGGATCCTTGCCTCTGGGTACGCCTGTTTCCATTCTTCCAAAGTACCGTTACGTTCGTTTTCTGGACCTTCAGAGGGTTCTGCCTTGATCAGTACATAGTAATGCACCGTATTATAATATACTTTTCTTTCATCTACTATATCTGTCACCACTGGATATTTCAGCTCGTAATGTACCCCATAGGCTTCTATCATTCCTTTTGGTGCTACTTTCCACATCTTCTTCACAAATGCATAATATTCGTCCATGCTGTGGCTGTCATTATTTAGTCTTGCGAAAGGTGCGAATCGGGGCATGATCTACATCAAGAATTTCTTGAGTCACTATCCTTTACTAGGATTAAATAATTGGTTAGAAAAGAGGTAATCATCTACTAACATTGATACTTCCTTCTCAGGGATTCCTAGAGTATGATTGGGACTCGTAGTGCTCCTTATGATTCTAGAACCTACGTTTTATCCGAACCTATGTCCTATCCTAGATTTTCCATTCTTGCTGACCTGCATGGGCCACAACTTAAAAGACGTGTCACGTCCCGCTTCCCGAGTGGAATGGTGACATCATAAACACATCCCCAGGCTATGCGCCAAAATCGCGATTGCCGCCCGTAATTATCAGCAAGAATGGAAAATACAAGGAGTTTTCATAGTATTATACATATTGTAGCTATTATACAGTGAACTTTTCCAACAATACTATTACAGGTTATTACAAAAGTAAACTTGTAAGATAACTACGGTACTGCTGGTCATAATTGTAGGTAGTCCAGACAGTTTACTCCTCGTTGTAGTGTGGCGATACTTCGGCAGAGGCGCTTCTTCTTCTTCACCTAGTGAACAAATACTAGGTCATTTAGAAAACGACAAGCAAGTCCTCGGCCAAGGACGGTGGAAGTAAATAAGATATGATATGTAGTAAAAATTACAGAGTATGCCAATTTGCACTACTATATATATATCCGCTTTAGAAAAACATGAATGAAAACAACGTCCTACTCCATGAATAATGAGATTTTTGAGCTTTCCTTGAGCTTTTAGTAGGAATTGCTTTCCTTGAACAATTAGGGAAAAACTGCCCACCTATAATAGACAGCGTTGATTCTGGAGTAAGATCGAAATTTAATAAAATGCAGTTTTGAGAACAATACTCCGAATAATCCTCTAAATATTTCCCGTGAACAATCCCGTTAACCTGGGATCAGGCTGTGAATTCCGAGCCTCCCTTGGGCTAAAATCATCTATATGATGTTACTGTCAAATAGATGCATTGATTTTCGAGATTTCCGAGCCTCCCTTGGGCTAGTACACCCTAGTTGAAACTAGATGTACTGATTCACGAGATTTCCGAAATACTGATCAGCTTTTGTTATTTATGTTACGGGATATCTAGGAATATTCAGTTGTTCTCCCCTCCCAAATGCTTTCTAGATAAGAAATTTCCTAAAATTTCTGAAAGTCAGAAATTTGTCTATCTTCTAAATTTTTCAAAAATTTCGGCAGAGTCTCCTTTGTATTTAGGAGCCCCGAAAAAAAAGAAACATATTATAATAAAAGTAAATCCTTGGCTCGTCGACCCCTTCGGTGGAGCAACTCTCAACACCGGAACCACGCAGGTAAATAAATGGGCTCGTCGACCCCTTCGGTGGAGCAACTCTCAATACCGGACCACGCAGGTAAATAAATGGGCTCGCCGACCCCGTCGGTGGAGCAACTCTCAACACCGGACCACGCAGTATAAAAGAAAAAGGAACTTGAGACTTTTACCTGAGCAAGCAATGGTTACTTTTCCTTTAACAATTAGTCGAGTCGCGGCTTGCTAATTGTTTTGCAGTTTATCAAAATAGAGCAATACTTTAATGTTTACCCAACTATACTAGTTAATATGTGAAGACTTTATACATATATCTATATGTATATATATATATCATGTAGATAGTATAAAGGAAATCAAATCAAACCAAAACTCTTCAATATCAATAAGTGCATGAAGCAGGAAAATAAAAAATAAACGAGACTTATTTCTAACTATGGACACACAAAATTGAGTAAATAATTAGTTAGTAGAGAAACGCAGGATCCTTGTACTTTTATCTTCTCGGCTTGTGGTCCAGTTGTTCAGTTCCAGTGTGTATGTCAAACTTACCTTTGGAGAGCCCCATATGTCCATATGTGTTCATTTGTTCATGAAATTTTAAGTTCAATAATTCATGTCCACAATTGGTTCCTTTATTTGTGTCCAACGCATCCACACTTATCCGTGATACGTCACAAATAATAATTCCGGTATCTAAGTCTAACAAATTTAATTCCTTTGCCTATGTCTATCAAAAATTGAAAATTTCTTGAAATCAAAATTGCAAAAAAAAAATTTGATATCCCAAATTTGTTTAAATACTACTAAATTTCCAGAATTTGTAGTTTAACCATAATTAGGAATATTTCAATAACTTATATTCCAAATTATAATATTATGAGATGAAGAAATTAATATGAGACTTCAAATTCATAATTCAAATTCCCTAGTATTACCAAAACTCGTCAAAATTTTCGAATGATCATACTTATAAATTTTTGAATTTTAATTTAATTTCATAATTACTCAAAATTAAATCTAGATGAACCAAATTAGAGAAGGAGGGGAAGAGGACTTGCCTTGGATTGGGAATGACTTAGGCTTCTCTACAAATCCTAATTTGAATCCAATAACAAAACAAATTTGGTTAGCAAACCTAGGTTTAAACTTAAGGAAAAAGATTGGGGGAGGATGAGAATTACCTAGGTTTTTTTTTCTCCTTGAAAATTAAAGTGGAAGAGGAAGGGGATGAAGAAGATGTAGTGGTGGAGATGGCCGGGGAGGGGCGGCTGGGCGCCGGCGGTGGGCGACGGCAGGTGGTGGTGGGCGGCGGCAGCGGGGTTGGTGGGGGGGTCGGGTGTGTGTGTTTGTGTTTTTGGTTTTTTTTTTTCTTTTTTTCTTTTCCTTGTGTAAAGTGGAAAGGGGGGTTATATATAGAGGGAAGGGCTGGTGTTGTGGTGTGTGGGTTGTGTGTGGGTTTTGTGTGTGTGTGGGGAAAAATTTATATAGAGAGAAAAGGGGTGAGGTGTCCCCCTTCCACACAAGTCCATAGGACACATGGGGGACACTTGGCCCCATAGGTTTTTATGTTTATAGGGACACTTGGCCATGGCTAGGTTTAGGTTGTAGGAACACTTGGTCCTACCTAGGGTTAGGGTTAGGGTATGACATATCATAGAAATAAATAAATGACAATAATAATAATACTACTAATAAAAATAATTATCATAATAATAATAATAATAATAATAGTAATAATAATAATGATAAAATTAAGAGTATGACATTCTGCGACAAGCCCGACAAATACTTGTCGAACGGACAATGGTCTGTTCGACAAGTATTGGTCGAACATGTCTTCTTCTGTTCGACAAATACTGGTCGAACGTGTCTTCTTGTGTTCGACAAACACTGGTCGAACATATTCTAATCGAACATGTCATCTTCTGTTCGACATATTCTGGTCGAACGTACATACTATAGTTCGACTGTTGTGGGTCGAACATTGCTCTGTGAGTTCGACAAAGCAGGGTCGAACCTACCCGTGAATACACCCAAATTTTTTTCTAATTTTTTTTTTTTTGCAAACAGTTTATGGTCGACGGAGGGGGGATCGGAAAGCGGAAGGAGGAGGCGGGTCCCCCGGGGGGGTGTAATGCCTGTTGTTCGTATTACATACTTTTAGAATACGTGTACGTATTTATTCTTATATTTGCATGATCCCTGGCTTAGTTTTATTCCCGACTTGGTTTATTTCTTGGTTTGGGTTGGCTTGGTTCGGTTTGAGGATTGCTATTTGTTCATCATGAACCAAGGGGTGAACCCTTACCTACCACCACCATCCCCATTTATTTAACCCAACTTCCTTCTCTCTCATTACTTTTCTTCTTCCTCCATTAACTTCCTCACCTACCAGGAAGGTCTAGGCAAGTGCAACTTGCTTCATGAAGGAACTCCAATTTTATTGTTTCATTCTCTTCCTTACAGTATTTTAACTTACTTTAGTACTTGGCATTTTCTCTTTCCATGGCTAGATTCTTGTAGATCTAAGTCTATTTTATTTTTTGAATTTCTTAGGTTTGATCTACTTAACCTTGTTATTTCTGAGTTTTGATGGTTCCATGTTGTAGAGACTTTCGTTCTACCCCATTTTGACCTATGGAAGTTCGGATTTGGGCTCCGGATGATGGAGTTATGGAGCTTGAGAACTTGGCTCTCATGGTGTTCTTCTTCTCAGAATTTTGGAGAAGATGAACTGTGCTTGACTTGATCGCATGAATATTTCATGCGGCAAGTGTTCTATTCAGCCGCATGACTGGAAGTACTTTGAGCCGCATGAGGGCCGAACTCATCCAGCCGCATAACTCGCTCAATTCCTAGCCGCATAATACTCTGAACTTCTTCAGCCGCATGAGACTCTACCCTTAGCCGCATGCGCCCTTCCCGCTGGCCGCATGGGACCCCGCTTCTTTCCAGCCGCATGAATGCTCTGACTGAGCCGCATGCACCCCCTTCATCTCCTGGCCGCATAAGCGCATGGCTCATCCAGCCGCATAAGACCTTGCTCCCTGCAGACCGCATGAAGACCTTATATATCTAGCCGCATATGCTCGTGCTGCATAGGGGCCCACTCTCTGAGAGCCGCATTGTCCTGCTTCCCTGCTTGCCGCATGAAGCTTAACTCCTTGAGCCGCATGCATTCCCTTAGACCCGAGTCTCCTCCAGCCGCATGGTCCTGCTTCTCTGCTTGCCGCATGAGGCTCAACTCCTTGAGCCGCATGCATTCCCTTAGACCCGAGTCTCCTCCAGCCGCATGGGCTGCTCCCTCCTCGGCCGCATGAGATCATTCTTGGCCGCATATGCTCGAGCCGCATGGCTCTTTGCCTGGCTTGTATTTTATTATTTAATGATCGTTATTAACCCGTACTTGTAATGCCCTGTGTAACTTGAGTTCCTATAGCATTCACCTTACCCTATTATATATATTTTTACGTCCATTTATATTATTTCCCTTGATAATTCTGATTTGATTGACATGATTAAAATGACAATTGTACCTGGCATGGTGTGACCAAGAACTGACATGCTTGATAGTGGCCCGCTGTGGTGCACTCCTGACATGATAACTTGACCTGATAATTTGACCTGCTATACATGACACGACAGTGACCCGTAGTGGTGCACTCTTGACAAGTACCCTGACAATGCTTGATAGTGGCCCGTCGTGGCGTACTCTTAATAAGTAATAATGATAATGATAGTGGCCCGTCGTGGCGCACTCTTGACAAATCAATTTATTGGCCTGGACACCGTAGATGATTGTGCTTGTATAAACTACTAGTCCGGTTGTGTCTTGCATCATGTCTAGGGCATGATCCCTGAGTACCACGGTCAGGGATTTATACTGAATCTGTCTAGGTTAATGACTAGATTGATCAAATAGTTCATGGAGAATTTCCCAGTTACCTGTTGCCCCTTTGATCCCGGCCTTATATATATATACATGGGATTTGTTGCTATCCGTCGAGATGAGCGCACTTCCAGCCCGCCGTCGAGTGTGGTACCTTAGGACACATGTATCTTACTACAGTGTGTCTGCTATATCATGCTATCTTTTCCTTTTCTTGCTGGGATTACTCAGGTAGTAACAAACAGGTAACCGGACTTGGAATTCTCATTGCATCTTGCTAGTAACTAAGGCTTGTGATAATCCTAGTTAGTTAAAGTATCAAGCCATACTTATTGCTTGGCCGTGAATGATGGATGAAGTTCAACCAGTCTAGTCTTGTCTTGATCCTGTACAAGATTGTTACATGTTTTGATTTCTTATATTATCTGTTTGCAAAAACAAAAGTATAAAACTTTATTGATACAAACTGTGTAATAAAGATTACAAGAATTCTGGGAAAATTGCAACTATAGGAATCCAATCTAGATGACGATTGCTTTATCCCTTGGACGATGTGAACTTTTGAAGACGAAGCCTCTGAAGTTGAGAACAATTCTGGAAACTGAAGGCAAAAGCCTCGGAAGTTGAAGGCAAAAGCCTCGGAAGAATGCAGCAGCACTTCGGCAAGAACTCCTGAACTCTCTGATTTCTGAACTTTATGTCTGATCTTGATCCCCTTGAAATGAAGACTTGAAACTCTATTTATAGAGTTCTGAAAAATAACTAACTTTCAGTATTCTGGACTGCGCAAGATGATTTGCGCAGCAACTGGTTTGCGCAGTATTGGACTGCGCAGGCAGTTACTGGATCGTGGGCCGAACTATCTGGGACACATGGCATCATTTGATTGAAATGCGCATGATCGTGCATAGACAGTTGCCATATAATGAGCAATTGATGGCATGAATGCCACATGTACTTTATCAGTTATGTTGGTGGAATGCGCAACCTGAACTGCGCAGAGTTTGGTTTGCGCAGACTCAGACTGCGCAGGAATGGTTTGCGCAGACTCAGTTTGCGCAGGATTGGTTTGCACAATCCTGGATTGCGCTGCCATCCTGTCAGACGCCTTCGAGCACTGTGCGGCGCCAAAAACGAACAGTCTCCTCGTTATCCGTGCTGTCAGTTGTCAGAAAGATTGATTTGATTCAGGTAATGATGACTTCTGCCACGTCAGCCTGCGCAATTGGAAGTGTGCGCAAACCAGTGTGCGCAATCGGATTGCTGTGCAATCTGTTGCCTGCGCAATTCATCAAAATGATGTATATATTGATTCTTTGACATTGTTGATTGATGCAACTTGATTTTTTAGGACCTACAAGACCCCCTTCAAAGTTTTCGAAAGTTGATTTTATTCAAAATTTCGAAATACTTTGAATTTTTGAATGTTGAATCACTTTGCGCATGATGCTGAGCTGTCTGCGCAAAGCGAAAAGATCACAATTTTAGGCGCAATCCGAGGCATCCGTTTCGTATTTCAAAAACTATAAATACCCATCTCTTCGTTTTCATTTCTTTACTTTGCAATCTTTCGAGCTCTTGAGAAGAAAATCTCCCAACCCTTACTGTTCTCCTCCTCCGACGATTGTCATGGCACCACGACGATCCAATGCTGCCGCCACCCGCCGCCGCGAAAGGAAAAGCTCCGGCCGAGTCATCTGACAGAGTTGCACGGAGGGCATCTCGACACGAATCGCTGCACCCCGCTCTGAGAGGTAGTTGAATCGATCGAAAACCCCTTTTTAGGGTGATTCGACTTCCTTTGATCTTCGAAACTCATCTCTTTTAGAGATCAGTTCATATTGCGCCACCCTTTTTAGGGTTTTTGGTTGCATCAATCTGTAGTCCTCATTTTTATGAAGGCTGCATTCCTGCGCAACTTGTTGAATTGTGCTGACAGGAATTCAGCGCAATCGATTGCTTTGCGCAGGTTGTCAGCGCAAACTATCACTTTGCGCATCCTTCTGTGATGCGCAATCTGTTGTTGCGCAAGTCATGTCAGCGCAATCTGAGGTTGCGCACTCCAATGTTTTATGTTTTAAAACAGAGATTTTGACTTTGTACTAATCTTTATCTGTCTGTTGATGCAGTTGAGGTCAATGAAGACCCAGATTATGAACATTTTGTGGAGAACCCTCTCAGAGTCTGAATATAAAGAAGATCTGTCTCACGTTCACTATCCTCAGTACGATCTGCCGGTCTTCCCGTCAGGCTATACTGATCTCCCAGGATAATGAGACTTTAATGTGTTTAATGAATGGACAGCCCCTAGAGTCAGCGGATGCTGTAATTCATAAGAAACCCTTGTTCCTGTTCGGTGACGCCTTTGAGAAAGTCTCTCAGCCTAGGCCGAGAATGGAGGATAGAATAGTTCACCAGAAAGATAGATCATTCTTCATACCAGACATTGCTCGCTGCCTCCCTTTGTCGCGGTACGCTCATGCGAGCTACCCAAGGAAGATGGAGTGGAACATCACTCTGTTTCAGGATGCCCGTGCAGGAAAAATCTTCGTAAAGAAAGGGCCAAACAAGAGGGATATGTTTTATAGCTCCTCTGATAGATATAGCTGCTTGTTGAGAGGGTTGAGACCTGGATGCATTCCACCAGAGAACTCTTCTATGCTGATGCCTGTTAGAACACCAATATTCGCAAATGAATTTGCGAAGGCTGAAGGAAAATATCCCGAACAAGACATCAGAATGACTGGATTGGTGAATCCAGACTACAAACGATGGAGCTATATTGCGAATTGGATTCTGACAACATTCCAAGACAGACTCCAACAGATTGATCTATATCAAGCAGTGCATGCCACTGTATACGGATTTGCTCCCAATCCTCATATGTTTTTAGCCTTAGCTGAGAGGTACAACTATAGGACGGGAACCTTCATGACCCCAGGTGGAGAGATGGGCTTTGCACTCCACGAGATGAAGTATATCTCATACTTGCCCATGGCAGATGCTCCGTATGAGGAGTATGTACCGACAAATGATGAGCTGGACAAGCTCCGAAAAGAGAATGCAGAGATGGTGGCAGTGTTCGAAGAACTATTATGCCATTACAAAATCTGTTCTCTATATTACAAGAGTGCTACCGCCAACACTTGTTACTCTTCAAAATGGTTACCATATCTGTTTCTCAATCATATAGAAGAGAAGAAGACCAAGGAGACCGACAAATGCTACCCTACCTTCTTCAAACCTTTGAGCAATGCAGAGGTTATAAAACTGATGGAACAGAGTGGTTACTTTGATAAAGAAGGTGAAAGATGATCATGAAGTATCCTCCTTTGAAGAGAGGGGACAATTTGGAGAGTTATTTAAGAATGGGCTATAGACCCATGTCCGAAGAAGCACAACTGGCAGGATTCCTAACATACTGGCTTCGGAGGTTTGTGGTTCCCGGATCCAGTGCCGTGGATCGTTTTCACCGCGGTGTTCTGTTTGCTGCTGTCAAGTTAGTCTTCGGTTATAAGATGGACTTGTTATCAGCAATGACCTGCAAGCTAAACGCCAGTCTTCGTTTATACGTCGACTTGATGCTGAAGGCGAAGGGAGAGAAAGAGTTCCCTCGCTTGGAATTGCCATATACATATTTATTTGGATGGTTCTTTCTTCACTATCCAACCTTAATGGACCCCGGCATGGGACCAGTTGATGGCAGTTTTCTCCGAAGATATTCTGAAGGAAAATGGAAATACACTTCTTTGAGTGAGTGTAGATTCGTTTTGAATCTGAATAGAGGATGGAACTTCTGTTGTGCTCCTTTCCCTGCTGGGTATGATCAGATGCCCACAAATATGGTGGATTCGAAGATACAAGCCTCTGACCCGTACTAGCCTTTGAATGGTTGAAGACGATTCGACCATCACATCTGGTTTATCGGTTCGAAGAAGAGTGCTATTTAGAACCATATCTTCCCAGCCGATTTGCTCGGCAGTTTGGGTATGATCAGTTCCATGTAGGGAACGCAATTACTTGCCTCCAAGGCAAAGGTTACTTGATAGACGGGGCTAGAGCTTGGGCTTATTACAATGCCCGTGATACAAAAGCCACATTTTCAATGCCAGCAAGGAGTACTCCCCAGGGTCCTCGGATGCTCTTCACATATTCTGTATTTTACACATCCGCGAATACTTTTGCCGAGAATTTTAATCTCGCAGATAGTTTCGCTACTGCAACAAGATTGAGGAGAGGGAGGATTGCTCCATCGATCCCTGTAAATGAAGAGGTGCACGAGCCGGTCGATGCTCCTTTGGAAGTTTCGAGGGATATGATGTTCCCTCAAGAAGTAAACGCAGCAATGCGTATTTCTCTGAGAGTGGGTAGATCTCCAGCGAAGAAAAGGAGAAGAGAGGAGCCTCCTGCTCCCGCAGCAAAGAAGAAATTGATACTAGATCTTTCTTCCGAAAAGGTCACTACAAGATCCCAATCTCGGCAATTGGCCGAGACACATCAAGAAGCTGCGCTACACCAACTTCTGTGCAGAAACAAGCAGAGCCAGTAAATGTAGAGAGTCCTGTCAGACCTCTACACAGAAAGAAGAGAGTAGTCACCAGAAGAGTTTTGGAAGAATCTTCTTCTAGACAACTCTTGACTTCAGTAGATGCTGCAGCAGGAATTCTAATGGCATCTCCCACACCTGTTTCTGAATCTGGGAGCAAGACTCTTGAAGAGAATGAACAGAGGGGAGATCTTATCCCAAGAACTGAGGTTGAAAAACCTGGAGAAAACATCTTAGAGGAAGGACAAAATATTGTACAACCTCATTCACCTGTCGTGGAGACAACTCAACCTCCTCTTACTCCCAGGACTCTTCGTGAAGAAGAAGACCGTGAAATGATTGCAGCTTTGGAGGATTGCAGTTATAGCCTGCAGGAAGATCAGACCGCCACTAACAGTGGGAATGCAGCAGCAGAAGAAGAAAAAGACGAAGAGAGTTCTTCGACTGAAAATGTTGATGAGTATATACAAGATCCTGAAAAGGATAACGAAGAACATATATCTCTTGATACTGCCGATGATATTTCAGATCCTAAAAAGGATATTGAAGTGGAGGCATCTGCTGAAAATCCTGTTGAAAATGTTGAGATAGAAATATCTCATGAAGAAGTAGCCGATGAAGGCGTGCTGAAAGAAAATCCCGCCACCGACCCTCAAGGTATAAAATGAGATCTAGCAATCTTCTTTAAAAATAGACTGATGATTAATATCTTCATTTGTAATTCTTGCAGATCTTGAGACTCTGCCAACACCTCCAATAGACCTGGCTATGGTGCCCATACCAACTGTGGTGGTCAGTAGTAGTCATCACTTATCTTGCAGTTCGGAAGCGGGCAGTAGCCAGGCTGTTGCAGCTGAGGCTACTTCTGTTCAAAGAGAGTCCATTCCAGCAAGGGATGCACTTGTTGTTAGACCAAACCAAGGTAAGATTTGTTCTTTTTGATCTTCTTGTTCATCAGCAAACAATTAGCAAAATAACAATTTTACTATTGCAGAGGATCAAACAGGAGGAGCGACCAGTTCTACTCTGGCTCCTTTATTAAAGAGCCTGTTGTCCAACCACAAAGAATCGAGCAACCTGCTACCCCATCCTCAATAGGTGTAGCAGCGACTCCTGGAACTTTGGCCATCAATCAACAAGTTGTCCAGTCTTTTACCAGATGCTTCTTCGAGTCGCTGGGATCTCTTGTCCATAAAATGATAGAGAAAGAAGGGGCTGACTTCATTATGGTTAGGAAGCCAACTTCTTTCTTAATAAGAGCATAAGAGACCAAGGAGACGAAGCTCAGGCCCTCTCCTTGAACACATTTTGAACAATTAGAGTCTCCATCAAGAGTACAAGGAGCTCAAGAAGAGGATATAGATTCTTTAGTACAGGCTGAATTTGAGCGACTGGCTCAAGCTGCTGATATGGAAAGGTTAACCCTTCAAAATCGTTAGAAGCTCATTCTGCAAATCAGCTGAATACAATTCTAAGATAGAATCAGTGACTTTATGGACTGAAAGCAAAGGACGGCGTCTTGCTGAGCTGAAGCAAAATTACTCGCCTCCAACAAGAGTTTGATGAAGAACTGTTAATCACCAACTGGGATTGAACATTCAATGCTTTAATTGAAAAGAG